>NDXB01005928.1:5602-16554 GCA_002631895.1 Agapornis roseicollis | reverse complement strand
CCCCCCCCCCCCCCCCCCCCCCCCCCTTTCCTTCCTCCCCGTTCCTGGGAGGGATGGGGAGGAGAATCAAAGGAATGCAACCCCACGGGTTGAGATAAGAACAGCCCAGTAGCTAAGGTACAACACAAATCACTGCTGCTACCACCAGTAATAACGATAAGAAAATAACAAGGGAAGAGAGCACGATACCACCCGCTGAAAATGAGCCCGACCGGGAAGTGTGAGTGTCCTTCTGGGTAATTCCCCATTACCTCCTGTTGTAGTTTGAACCCAGCCAGGCAGCACGTTCACCCACTCAACCCCCTCCCCTTTTTGCCCCCCCCCCTCTTTCCTCCCCACTCCCAGAGGAGTGGGAGGGAAGATGGGCCGAAGAGCTCCCACTGGTCAGATAACAACAGTCCAGTAACCAAGGTACAACACAAATCACTATCGCTATCACCAACAATAATAACAGTGACAAAGAAAACGGGAAGAGGGTACGATACCACCCACCGAAAACGAGCCCGACCGGGAAGTTCCCCTTCCTTCCAGATAACTCCCAGTTACCTCCTGGGCATGACGTGCTATGGTATGGAATACCTCTTTGGTCAGTTTGGGTTCTGTCCCTCCTTTCTCCCGGCCCCCCCTTTTCCCCGGCAGAGCATAAGGCTCACAAAGTCCTTGGTCAGGGCAAACATTGCTCAGCAGCAACCAAAAACGTCGGCCTTATCAGCCTTGTTCCCGGGCTAAGTCAAAACACAGCTACTAAAGAGAAGAAAAACTGACTGCAACTGCTGAACCCAGGGCACCTCCCCGGACATGATGTACTGTGGTATGGAATACCTCTTTGGTCAGTTTGGGTCAGGTGTCCTGTCTCAGCTTCCCCCTGGCCTCCCCTCCTCCCTGGCAGAGCATGAGACTCAGAAAGTCCTTGATCAGAATAAACATTACTTGGCGACAACTAAAACCAGTGGTGGTATCAGCTATGTTCCCAGGGAGAGTCAAAACATAAAAACTGCATCAGCTACTAAGAAGGAAAAATTGACTGCTACTGCTAAACCCAGGACACAAGTCATTAGAGTAGCATAAGGGTTTTGTGGCAAAAAGTCAGGCTAATTTCTGGACTCCTACTGCCTTAGTCTTCTTGAATGGCACATACTCTCATTGATGTGAAAAAAGTAAAGAAAATGCTTCCTATTTGATACATGTAAAAAATGTATTGAACTTCAAAATGCCCACATGAAAAATTGAGCTCTTCGTTGTCCCATTTGCATCTCCTGTTCCATTCTGGGTAATTAAGTGTTCTCAGGTAATTGGACTTCTCAGTGGCTTTACCCAAGAGTGGGGCATGGCTCTTTATAGAGTTTCTTTATATTTCTGTTTAATCAGGAAGAAGATGAGAGATTGTCTTGGATCTGACCTGATGTTCTCTATTTCATCATAGCTGTAGGAGGAATGATTTAACTGTCAGCATCCTGAAAATCCCACAAATAGAAGATAACATCTTCATCTGGCAACTGCTACTGATATTTGAGAAATCCTAAGCTATTCATTATCTGCCATGATAGAAAATGACTTTTCCAAATATATTATTGCTAAGTCTGCCAGACTCTTCACCAAGCAAATTGCATCCCATAAAGCCTCACAAATTTCCATAGAAAGGCCACAAAGAAAGACTTGGAGTGGATGGTTTTGATTGTTGCCGTACATGTTTGAACTGTGTGGTTTTAATGCTGAGATTTGTGCAGTCTAGCCTAAAATTTCTCTGCTTGCTGACAGTTCAGCAGTAGGATTTTAAGGGACTAGAATATTCAGTATCACAGTGAATATATTGCAACTGGTGATTTGTCAATGTGTTCAACAGTCTTTTTGGTAAGGTAGTAAAAACAACAAAGCCATGATGGGACTAGATGCTATTAGAAATTTCCTGTTTAGTTTAGGATATTAACGAATCTGTTAGAAGTAAGTGAAATAGCAGATATTTGAGCACCTTGTGGTAGTCAGTTGCTTAACAGGAGATAAATGAATTATCTTTTTAAAAGCCTGAGACACAATTAACCTGCAGCTCTCTTTAGAATTCTTATAGACCAAATTTTCAAGAACAACAGCTTGTGGAGAAACAAGCATTCCATATTAAATCGCTGTGATGTTGATCACCTAGAATTATTTTAGAGTAATGGAATTTTTATATTCTATAGCTAGAGAAACAGTCACAGAATCACAGAATGCTTCAGGTTTGAAGACACATCTAGAGGTCACCTAGTCCACCATCCCTGCTCAAGTAGGGCCACAGAGACCTGGTGGCCCAGGGATGTATCCAGGCCGCTTTTATGGACACAAAGAGTGAGACTTCACAACTTCTCTGGGCAACCAGTCACAGTCCTTTGTGACCCTCCCAGCAAAGAAGTGTTTCCTTGTGTTCAGTCCCCCCTGTTTCCATTTGTGCCCATTGCTTCTTATCCTGTCACTACTAATAAACCTTTTAACTAGTGATCTATCAAGGAAAGGTGAATATGCATCCAGTATTTATACTGAAGTTCACAAGTACTGTATCTTCATGGCCCTTTGCTAGGCTCTCTCCAGTATGTCCATGTACTCTTGTACTGGTGGGCCCAGAACTGGACACAGCACTCCAGATATAGCCCTCAGCAATGCTGAGCAGAGGGACAGGATCACCTCCTTTGGCCTGTTGGCAATATTTTACCTAATGCAGCCTTGTGGCGAGGGCATATTGTTGGCTTACATCCAATTTGGCCAGGATCTCTGTTGTTTACCTTGGTAAAAAAGCCTTTCCTATCTTTTTTCCTTTGGTATGCAGTGTTGAGGGATGCAGTTAATGGTTTTCTTGCTGTCATGTTGTAACTTATTCCAAAAATGGCTCCAGTGAGAACTGCATCCAAAGAAATGTATCATAGTAACTGCCAATATGAATTATAGCTTCTATTAAGTAAAACAGAGAACTGCTAATGCTAAGTTTTGGAGGTGGAAGTGATTTGTCTCTGAGGAAAAGAGTAGTTTCAAAACAGTACATGAGCAACAATTTATTTTTCCATCATTTTAATTTGAGTGCTTTCTGCAACTGTTTTGCCCTTACTGTCTTTTGATTTTCTCTTTCTATGAGCACTACTGAGACTAATTGATTTTTCTGCTTTGTTTTTTTTCAGAGAAATGCCAGGGATTAAATAGTTGCTTGATAAACCTGCTCTGCATTCTTGCTGAGACTTGAGATGACAAAGTCACTGGCTGATCAAAATAGAAATTCCAGGGAATGCATAGTTCAACGTAAGCGTGTTTTCAGTAAACTCTTACCTGTCAGAATTCAAGAGATAAATCAAAATTTAATAATTTATCATTATAAAATATCTTTTCAGGTTAGATTTAAGGAAGAAGTTCTTTACTGGTGGTGGGGTTGCCCAGAAAAGTGGTAAATGCTTCATCCCTGGCAGTGTTCAAGGCAAGGTTGGACAGAGCCTTGGGCAACCTGGTCTCGTGCAAGGCATCCCGCTAGACAGGGGAATGGAATTGAATGATCTTAAGGTCCTTTTCAACCCAAACCTTTCTATGATTCTGTGGTCTTTGTAAAATGATGCATCTATCAATGGGAGATTGCTAGTGTGTTTCCTAATACACTAAAATATAATAAGTATAAAATAGAATTTCATTTTATACTTAATACCTCTAAGACTACATAAAATATCATTTTATCACCACCACAGCAATGAAGAATTTGTGCTGTATTTGTGGTTCTTAAAACCACAACCTGATTTAATCTTAACAAGAAAATGAGAAAAATAAGTAAATAAATAACACCCCCCAAACCAGCCAACCAAACAAAACACAATCGAATATAAAAAACAAAACCCAAGAAGCAATACTTGACTGAAGGCATTTCTTACCTGTTTTTTGGAAAAAAGAAGAGAAGACAAAGCCTTTTACTTCCTACTGGATTATTTAACTTCCTACAGAATTAGGTGATAGATCTTTATTTCTCTCACGTTGACCCGTCATTATTTTTGAATGGAAACATTTGCTCCTTTAGTTTCAGAACCAAGATGTGTGGCTCTTCGTAAAAAAAAAACAAACCCACAACAAAAAAACAACCCAAAACAAACACAACACCTCTCCCCCCCCCAAAAAAAAACCCAAATCCTCTCCTCTGGCCCCACTGCAAATATCTACTAACTACAGGAAATAAAATCACCTTTTTTNAAAAAAAAAAAAAAAAGTAGGATTTCAAAAAAAAAAAAAAAAAAAAAAAAAAAAAAAAATGGAAAAAAGAAAAAACCAAACCCCAAGAAATCCCAGAACTTTCATTTCAATGGAATGCTGATAAAGCCATCAAAGTAATAAAAAACCCCTCCAGATTAAAAAAATTGCCATCCAGGTAGTCCTCAGTGTGCAATTCTGTATGCAGAAGGAATTGACTGAAGGACAGGGTTTTCAGAGGTTCACTTGGTGTGCTTGATATCCTAAACTAGGACAATTATGTTAGGCTCCTTCTGAAAATGGTTGGCTTTATTTTCTACCCTGATAAACTTTACTGAATTTGTGCTTTTTCATCCCGTGCTGCTGAATAAATAAGCTAACATATTCTGCTTTCTATAGCCTGAAGCTAATAAACTTGTGAAAATAACATGTCAATGACTTTACTTAGCCAGAAGTTTCCCAGTATTGCCTTTTCCATGAAGGCTTCTTCTGTATTTTTAAGGAATTACTGTTACAAAGGCAATATAGATTTGATCAAAGGGAAAGCTTTTTCACAGAGAACTTCTTCTAAACTTTGTCTTGGTTCTTACCAATAAACGGACGTATATACGACATGATGACCACTTTATGGTTATTCTTCTTACCTGACTACAGCCAAAGTTCCTTTGTTAGCATCTAGCATCTCTTTTCAATCTAGAAACCACCACCAGCTTCAAATGTGTAATTTAATCTCACAGCCTGTAGTAATACACTGTAATTAGTCACCTTCTTGAAACTATGGCAAACTTTGAATCTCAATTTGAGTAACTTGTGTCATCCCTTGTGATGTGATTTTGCAGTGATGGTAACACTGATGCTTTGGGCTATGAATTCTAATTGAAATTGACTCTGGAGTCAGCTGGGGGAAAAAAACCTTCACTGATTCCCATTGGGCTCCTTGGAGTCCATTACAGGGAATGCTTTGCTTGGAGGCAAAGGCTAATTCAAATAGTTGCACATTTTCCCTGTTCCTGTGTTTCTTTGCAGCCATGTATTGTCATCCTCTGGGTAGTGCTGGTTTAATTTCTATAGAACCACACAGTCAGAGGTATGACCAAGGTGTACTGATCAAGGGGTTTTAATGTGTGTGTCAGCATAAATGAAAACATAGCTGAAAGGATCGGTAATAGGTGTACTTTGAGCCATCTTTGCCATCCAGTGAAACAATTAGAATAGCATCGGATTTATTACCAGATTAAGTTACAGGCAGGTATGCTATTATAGAAGGAGAGGTTAGGAATTCTCCCATGATAAAGTTCAGGTAACTTTCTGAAATTTCATTTTCATGCTCCCACATTCTGATATTAGTTTTACCTGCACAAACCTTTGACAGCTCTGTCCAAGAACTACATAAATGCTTGCCCTTCTTACCTGTCTCTCATTGTGTTGCAGTCATGTCTAGACATGAGCAGAAGCTGATACTGTTTTTATTAGCCTTCCTCCCCTACTTCTGATGTTCTTTGTCCAAACAATTAATAAGCAGGATTCATCTGATTTTAGAAAATGGATCTGATTCTCTACAGGGCTGTTAGCCAAGCAGAACACTAGACAAGGTGATACAATGTGCATGTAAAAGCCAAAAGGAATTCAGTTGACATTAATGAGAAGTGGTTTGTAAAAAATAGGTGTGCTAAATTCTTTCCTTGGAATATGTAAGCTTTGTTTAAAATTGTTATCCAAGTTGGCTTTTCAAAGGTTTTGTGTTTGGCTGCTTTATGGGCAGACAAAAAATGAGCAAGCATATTACAGAAAATTTATATTCAAATGGATTAAAGTTGACATCCAAATGTGATGTAGTCATATGCAAAAGAATATATTTATACATGAAGAATAGGAGATGTTACCCTGGACAATTCTTTGTATAGGGCATAGAGACTATCAACTCAACATGAACTTGTGCTGAACTGCTGTGGCAAAAATGTGTGGTCTGATACTTTGATGTATAAGAAGACTGACCAGGTTAAAGGAGGTTATGTTATCTGTGCCCATAGCTTGAGAAATTGAAAGTACAACAGCTGAAGCCTGATTTCCACATTTTTTAAAGTGTATAGTTAAATTCTGAGGGTGTGTGGAACCAAGAAGTCAGTGGGGGGTAAGAAAACCAGAAGTGTTTGGTTAAAGTCTTCAGCTTTTGGGGGTGGTGTGTGTCTCATACATGTAGAAGTCATTATTTGTTGTGGCTTAACCCCAGTAGGCAGCTCAGCACAACACAGCCACTCACTCAGTCCCACCACAGTGGGATAAAGGAGAGAACTGGAATGGTAAAAGTGAAAAATCTCATAGGGTCAGATAAAAACAGTTTAATAGCTAAAGCAAGGCAAGCAAAATAAGAAATCCATTCACTACTTTCCACCAGCAGGCTGGTGTTCAGCTGTCACCACGAGAGCAGGGCTCCATCAGGCTCAATGCCTGCTTGGGAAGACAAAAACCATACTTCCAAATGTCACCCCTTTATCCTTCTTCCTCCATCTTTTATTGCTGAACATGACATCTTATGGCATGGAATACCTCTTTTGTCAATCTGGGTCACCATCCTAGCTGTGTCTCCTCACAGCTTCTTGCCCATCCCAAGCCTAGATGATGGAGGGGTAGCATGAGAAACAGAAAAAGCCTTGATGCTGTGTAAGCAGAGCTCAGCAATAGCATGTACTCAACACTGGCTTGGTCGCAGATCCCAAACACAGCACTATGCAAACTACTGCAAAAAAAATTAGCTTTATCCCAGCCAAAAGCAGTCCATTATTTTAAACCCCAGAAAATCTGGATCTGTACTATTGGAGCAAATGCACTCGGGTGTAGGAACAAATTAATCTGGTTTCTCACAGCTTCTTTAAGAAGACTGCGTGTGCTTGCACATATATAATGGTATTTTTGTCATGAGAAATACTGTGAATAAGTCACCATTATTTTGTATGAAAAAATTCTGGAATCACACTTTTCTTCTGCCAATATTTGTACTGTTGCATCTTGTAAGAGCCCTCCCCACAGATTTCAGTATTGCATCAGGACCTACACAGCCATTACTGTAAAGTAAGACCCTGTTTCAGGAGGGTTTCTACTAAGGAACTGTTCTTCCATTTGAAGTGGTTAGCAAGCATCTTGAAATAGAGGACTTCTGAGTGACCAAGTAGCTGCTGAACAAAAAGCTCAGTGCTCCCAGTCTCTTCTGAGATGAGCAAGGCAAACTCCTGTCCTCTCACTAGGAGGGTTTTTGCAGACTGCTTGCTGAACCACTTGTGGGATCATAGAGTCCTGCTTGTCACAGGACCAAGATATCGCTGAGATGTCCTTGCTGCTGTCAGGACGTGCTGTTCATAAACCAGTGTAATTCATGTTATTTGGAAGAGCCAAGCACTTGGAAGTACTGAATGGGGCCATTGAAGGTGGTAATAGGGAATAAGAATAGTAACAAAATGGCATTTTGCTACCTGCTTTAAACTGTTCCCATATTAATGTAAGTCAGTATTTCCGTGGTGTGTTTTGACAGGCAATATCATCACTTTTATTCACATTTATTCACATTTAAGGAAAAATTCCTTCACTGTGGCTGCACTGCAGGCATTCAAAAGGTAAATGTGGAAGAAGATAAGTCACCTGGATATCCCAGGTTCAGTCTTTTGTTACCCCAGAAATATCTTTGAAATGAAATTTCACAGGGATTGAATTGTCTGTTTTGCTGAGAGGTAAGCTTCAAAACTGATTGTCTTACATACTGTTAAAAAAAAAACAATTAATACTGTTTATTATCTTGATATGGGAAACAATATGCTATTCTGTTTTAGAATCATAGAATAGTTAGGATTGGAAAGGACCTTAAGATCATCCAGTTCCAACCCCCCTGCCATAGGCATGGACAGCTCACACAAACATGTCACCCAAGGCTCTGTCCAACCTGGCCTTGAACACTGCCAGGGATGGAGCACTCACAACTCTCTGGGCAACCCATTCCAGTGTCTCACCACCCTGACAGTAAAGAATTTCTTCCTTATGCCCAATCTAAACTTCCCCTGTTTAAGTTTGAGCCCATTACCCCTTGTGCTGTCACTACAGTCCCTAATGAAGAGCCCCTCACCAGCGTCCTTATAGGCCCCCTTCAGATATCAGAAGATTCTTTCATCTTAAATGGTTAAAGCATACCTATCAAGAAATTAATACATAAAAGCACAAGAGGAAGAGAGATGGGAGCCACACATTATATACTGGTTCACAAGAATTCTAGAATTCTGGGGAGATGGGAGGAAAGCAACCCCTCACCTTTGTATTTGTTCTTCACAGTTATTTCCTTATCCCCAGCTGGTCCAAACCACTACAGCCACGCTGAAGTCAGTAGCTGGCTGTGGCAATTCTGCACTAGTCATACACTCATGAAAATGGTTAATGTTAGGCTATGTCTATCCCAAATCAGTGTCTGACCTACCTGTATTAAGCAGATGAAAGTAGTGTTTGGACGAGCAAAAGGTTAAAGCCAAAGAACGTGAGCTAGTATGTGAAAAGTGTGCCTTTTTTCTCATGATTAGACTTTGAAGGCTTAACCTTAGGAACAGCTTCCTAAAAACTTCAGGGTATGAAGGGTAGGGTGCAGGGAGAAGCAGCTGGGTGTCAACCACAGGTTTTGGCAAGGGGCTGAGGACAAAGACTTTTTACTTGCCAGAACCTTACCCCAAACACAAATCATATTCCAGGCAACCCATTCACACTGTGCCACTTTGAGATGCATGTCTTTCCAGAAATAGCTTTCATCCAGGCTGACATGTGAAGGAATTTTGCTTTGCCTCAGCAGTGTGAAGGCATTGAGGCTTCTGAGCACTGCTGTCTTGGAACATGATTTCCCTTCAAATGGTTGTGCTGGTTATTATCTTTCTGGTTACAGCTGAAATAAACCATTTGTGTTTCATAAGGAATGATAGTTCCTGAATTTCTAATTAATTTTGAATGCTATTTTCAAGATTAATATGAAGATGAGCTTTGGTACGTGGCCATGAGTGTGGTATCACTGTATATAATACTTCCATTCACAAACAAGTAATTAATCTTTCCCAATATATCATTCAGTTCCTCTTTAATTTTGTATGATGGAGTATGACAACTCTTTTCACTCTGGTATTTCCTATACAGGAGGGGTTCAATAAGATGTAAAGCTCTGAATCACTCTTGGAGATGTTAATTCTCATATAACAGCAGAAATTAAGTGAACAGAAATACTGTTGGTAAGGTGAATGATGAGCATGTGATGACTGGGTTAAACATCATGGAAACTCTAAGACCTTTTAGGAAAAGGCATAGAAGTTGCCTATGAATGGTTGCAGTACCAGTAGCTGAAGCTACTGCCTTTAAGTATTTAGGATTTTGAATTGAGAGAGAGAAGAAAGCAAAACCAATGCAGCAGAACAGTAGAAAGTCTTGAATGGAAAGAACATACGATCAACCAGGCTCAGGTCCCAGTGAGCGTGCTGGAAATGAGTACATCCTAAAGATGAGCTAGTGTGAGTTTGAATTGGGAATGTGTGTGGATTGGAATAAAGATCACGGATAATTTTGCCACACTGATGTTAGTGGAGCTAGGTTTAATCTTTTTTCCTAAATTAAATGGCTGCTTATCATTGAGATTCTGCCTGTATGAAGAACAGGACACTGCCGTAAGGTTAATTTCATTGTAAGGTGACAGGGAGGCCAGTTAGGCAGATACTGACTGGGATATAATACAGTAAAGCTGGAAAATCAACCAGTATAAGTAAAGAAAATTAAATAAAATAGGAATTTGTAAAACAAATAAATGTTAATAAATATTTATAGAAGTATTTTAAAGGTCTGGAAATATCTGTGGCAGGTACACCCAGCCAGACAGGGACCTGATAAAAGCCCACAAAAGCTTCCTCCTCAGAGCAGGGGCTGAAGAGCTTCTTCCCCTCAGACCAGAACCTGGGAGAGCTTCTTCCCCCTCAGAGCAGAGCCCAGAGAGCTTCTTCCCCTCAGAGCAGAGCCCGGAGAGCTTCTTCCCGTCAGAGCAGGGCCCGGAGAGCTTCTTCCCCCTCAGAGCAGGGCCTGGAGAGCTTCTTCCCCCTCAGAGCAGAGCCCAGAGAGCTTCTTCCCCCTCAGAGCAGAGCCCGGAGAGCTTCTTCCCGTCAGAGCAGAGCCCGGAGAGCTTCTTCCCCCTCAGAGCAGGGCCCGGAGAGCTTCTTCCCCCTCAGAGCAGGGGCCGGAGACATGCCTCAGCGCCGNCGTCAGAGCAGAGCCCGGAGAGCTTCTTCCCGTCAGAGCAGAGCCCGGAGAGCTTCTTCCCGTCAGAGCAGAGCCCGGAGAGCTTCTTCCCGTCAGAGCAGAGCCCGGAGAGCTTCTTCCCCCTCAGAGCAGGGCCCGGAGAGCTTCTTCCCCCTCAGAGCAGGGCCCAGAGAGCTTCTTCCCCTCAGAGCAGGGCCCGGAGAGCTTCTTCCCCTCAGAGCAGAGCCTGGGAGAGCTTCTTCCCCTCAGAGCAGGGCCCGGAGAGCTGCTTCTCCTCAGAGCAGAGCCTGGAGAGCTTCTCCTCAGAGCAGAGCCCAGGGAGCTTCTTCCCCCTCAGAGCAGAGCCTGATGTTAGTCAAGATTTTTGCTTGTATTTGGATTTTCAGTCATTTCCACATTGTAAGGTAGACCGATTGGAAAAGCAAGGAAAGGTAAGAAAGGTTTTCTGTGAAATATGTCATAATGGAACATTTTGATGTTTTAATTTGGGATTTGTTCTCCTACCCCCC
>NDXB01005927.1:40847-64719 GCA_002631895.1 Agapornis roseicollis | reverse complement strand
AACACCAGCTACTAAAGAGAAGAAAAACTGACTGCAACTGCTGAACCCAGGACACTGAGGCTTGCACCAAGCTTTTTTGCCTTCACTGTCTCCTGGAGTCAGTGCTGATGCTGCATGTAAAGGCATTGGATGGTTGAGCCTCATGTTCAGATTTAGATGAATTATATATATATATTATTTTTATATATATATAATGTATATATGTAAAAATATTTGATATACATATTATATAATACATATTTATATATAAATATAATATATAATAAATTATATATATTAAAAAAAAATCATCTCCTTCCTTGAAAAGGGATCCCCAACACATACTCCAGAGCAGTGATAGTAAGCCTGTTGATGCTTTTTCCAATCCCAATCTAAACAGTTGTGTTGAAAGACTACAAAATCTGTGTGCATGTCTACTCCCACTGTTCTGTGTATCCAAGGACATCATTGTGAGTTGGTGTGTAGGTGCTGGAGGGTAGAGTAGGCTGTGCTTTTGTCTGTGTGATTTCTGAAGGCCAGCTCTCGTCTTGGGAGCATGTCATGTCTGGCACTGGTGTGACAAAGGTGTAGGAGGGAACTCTTATCTGCTCCAAGTAAGCATGCCAAAAGGAAATGCAGGAGTCAATTACATACTTGCTCAGGGCATGGTCTGCTGCCTCTCTATGGTGGTGGTGGTGCATGTTCACTTGTAATGCTGCTCTTTGGTTGTGTTGCACCACTTTAGGCACTATGTGATGTTTACAGGCCTGCACAGTAACCCGAGTGAATGAAGTGATCTAAACTAAAAATAGCCATCAAAGAAAACTGTTACTTTGTTGAAGGCTTTTTTTGGCTGAAGTGTGGTTTCCCCACTTGAACCCACAGGCAGTTGGACCAACCCAAGTGGGCTTTTTGAGCTGGGAGAGGAATGAATGGAATGGGAGGGCTTGGAGGATGCCTGAAATTCTACTTTTGCCAGTAAAAGTGTGCCTTCCTACAGCCCAAAGGTTCCTGCATCTGAAGCAAGTGGCTCAAATAGACCAGCTTTGGAAGGTGTGTCAACTTCAGGTGTGCTACAGAGGCTGTACATAGCGTGCAGGTATATTGTCTGTCAGGTAGCAAATATGTAACTTGTGTTCTATCCCCATTAAATCACATGCTGTTATAGTTATGAAAGATCTCTTATATTTAAAGCCATCTGAGCTTTAAAGGAAACAAGATTTCAATTACTCTTGTAATGATAAGGATGAAAGTTTTCTAGTTTATCTAGAAA
The DNA here is from genome assembly GCA_002631895.1 of Agapornis roseicollis. Classification (NCBI taxonomy): domain Eukaryota; kingdom Metazoa; phylum Chordata; class Aves; order Psittaciformes; family Psittacidae; genus Agapornis; species Agapornis roseicollis. The sequence continues at coordinate 63,467 of NDXB01005927.1, read as the reverse complement.
AAGCCCTGTTCTTTAATGAGCCTCAGTAATTAGAATTGCACTAGTCTATAAGTGAATTTCTAATGAATAATCTATAGATTTAGCAGCTCTGTCTTCTTTCCCCTTGTCCTTTATAAAAGTTCTCAGTAAGCTACATATTTCCCACTGTGCACTCAGACAACACTACTGTCTTGCCATATGGTTGCCTTCCTCTAGCAATTAATAGGATTGTATGCAAAGGCCCCTGAATCTTTGGGGACTATATATTTGCTTGTAGTCTTGTCAGAACATGCAGCATTTCAATAGGCAATTTCTCACATTTATGTCCACTGAATAGCAAGTCGCCCAAAAGGCAGCACAGGAGCATAATTGGGCTGAACTTAAACAGAGCTATTTAGTTTATACATTCTAAAAAAATGACATTTAGAGTGTGTATATCTTTTCAAGCTCCTTGGATTATTTTCTAGAACCAGTTTTTATGGCTGGTTGCATGTTGCATGGAGGCGTGTAATCAGTTTCTTGGCAAATGTATTTACATGGCCATTATTTACAGTCATTTTTTCCCCCCTGCGTTATTTAAAAATGAATACGACACCAAAGAAGTAAACTTGAAGGAGTCACATTGATAGAGATGTAGTAAGGGAAGGAGGAGAAAGATTATATGGAAACAATGGTCAGAGGTCTTTATGTGAAAACGAGGTTAAATAGCAGTGTATTGATGTTGCTAAGCACTGCACCTTTTCCCCGCTTATGTGAGCACTGAAGCATTTGAAGAGTATTTTAGATAATTTCCACACCGGTTTTTTATCGGAGATGAGAAATACAGGCACCTTTTTAGAATAAATTTAGTCTGAATTATCTCTTTTGCTGCTGGAGTCTACTTGCATGACATTTGAAAGTGGGCACGCATGATTTCCCCTTCCTTGTAGCTCTCATGGGCTATGGCAGAAGAACCTCTGCATCGAGACCCAAGCAGCATTCAGGGCTTTGGGCTACTCTGCACTAGAGCATCACCTCTGTGGTGCCTGTGGGAATGGCTTTAAGCTAAATGAGGGGACATTGAGANGCATTCAGGGCTTTGGGCTACTCTGCACTAGAGCATCACCTCTGTGGTGCCTGTGGGAATGGCTTTAAGCTAAATGAGGGGACATTGAGATGAACTCTTAGGCAGAAGTTCTTCCCTGTGAGGGTGCTGAGGCGCTGGCACAGGGTGCCCAGAGAAGCTGTGGCTGCCCCATCCCTGGCAGTGTTCAAGGCCAGGTTGGATGGGGCTTGGAGCAACCTGCTCTAGTGGAAGGTGTCCCTGCCTGTGGCAGGGGGTTGGAACTCAATGATCTCTAAGGTCCCTTCCAACAAAAACCATTCAATGATTCTATGAAAAATGACTTAATTGCCAGTTGGAAATTGAAGAATCTTTCCCAGTCCTTGGGTTTTGGACAACTAGGAACAAGCCTCTTGCTTTAGAGCTGTTTAGACTGTAAACTTGTGGAAGGTCGAGCATGTCCCCTTCTGTATATGCTACAGTGTTTAGTAAAAAAGGACCTTTTTCTGCCTGTCTCTGACATAAGATTAAGCTTATCTTTTTGGATGGAATTTAGTCCTGCCAAAAGAAATGGGATGTGAGAAAGATGTTTTGCATCTTTTGCACAGAAATCTTAGCAGCACCAGGGACACAGTGAGTCAATGAAGTTGACATTCTGAGGACGTCAGTCAGTATTTTAGTGCATCAATACGATGGTGACTTGAAGGCTTGCTTACCTGCCAAGGAATTCAGGAGACTGTTCAAACCTTATATTCTCTAAGTACATCAGGAAGGGGCGGCAGATAGAGGATGATGGCAACTAATCCTCTTGTGATGCTGGAGATGATGATTTGACTAAATCTGTTAAGTTTCTGTGGGTCTGCCTGGAAAGTGGTTTAGGGCAAGGGATTACGGTGCTTGTAACTATTATCAGATGCAGAGATGCAATGGACTGCCGCTGCGTCCTTGCCTTAGTTTCTCCTGAGGTCATGTCAGCATGTGTCTGCTTTATGTGCATACCTTGATTCCAGGATGCTTCCTTAGCGTCTTGGGAAAGAGTTGTGTTCAGGCCTCCAGTTTAACTCTGGAAGGGCAGTGTCTGTATTTTTATTCTCCACCTCCCCTTCACCCTGGAATGGAAATGTGTGTATGTCATACTTGACTATGCCCTGTGAACATCAGATAGGTTTGAGCAGATACAAAGGATGTCAGGTTAATTTCTGCCTACAAACCTCTTGAATTGATATCAAAAAATTTGGCCAGGGGTTTTCATACAGGAAATGCAGCTGTTGCTCTGTTGTTGCTGTTTAAGACGCTTATTTGATCTGACAGTGTTAATGAGTGGATAACATCAGCTAAACCTAAAAAGCTATTGCACAGGGACAGTCCCTTTAATTTCATGATCATGGATACATTTTGCCTTTTTAGCTGCTCCAAGATAAAAAACTTAGTTCTTTTAGAGTAACGCAGACAAATCGAGCAGCTTGTGTCCCTGTCCCATTAGGTTATGTGTCTTTAGGTAAAATGAACAGTGACTGAGCTGGACCTGGACTGGAATGCTGCAGTGCTCCAGGAAGGGTTATTATAAGTGTATCTGATGCAGGAATATCAAACAGTAAATAAGCAAATAGAAGCTGTACTAATACATGTTGGGCTTTTCTGTTTGGCATGAGAGTGGTGGGGAGGTGTTGGCTTTCCTTCCATGGTGGGTAATTACATTTCCCACATGACATTTCTTTCTTCTTGACATATCCCATCATTCGCATCAGTGATGATTGTCACCAGCCCCGCCGGCATCTCCCGTGCTTGTTTGGAAGATGAAGCCATTTGTTTAGGGGGAAAAAAATATCCCAGTGTTTTTTTCCTCTGTCCTGATTTTTCTCACCAGCTTAGTTGAGATGCTCTCTGAGGTTTTTATTCTCATAAACAAGTTTATTCTCTAGATAGGCTTTTCCCAGATGTCCTAGCCCTATTAGATACCTTGGTTTCCATGTCTCTGTTACCTGTGAGAGGAGTGTATTTGACATGGTATTTTCCTAACTAGAGAAATGTATATATGCTCCATACTTAAGAGAATACAGCTGTTCTGTTTATGGAGTTTGAGCTGGTGAAGCGTTTTTCAAGTAGGCATTCTCTACATGTCTTAAGTGTCCAAACAGAAATATTCTGTGTACATAATGCATTAAAAAATGACACCAGCTTTTTGTCTTCTGGAGGACAAGGTGGCTTTTATCATTTTAAAGGCCTCTCAAGGAAATGAAACAATACAATTGTACTGGTTTATTTTCATTGCTGCTGTTATACCCATATCCCATTTCAATTGTTTTACTTCAGAATAAGAATCCACATGCAGGTAACAGCAGTCCTAGTAGCTATTCCAGGAACTAGTCCAACAGAAATGAATGCTGAGCAGCTTCCTAGGATGATGCTAACCTTTGGGGCTGGTACAGGGGTAGCCCATCTGCCTAATCTTCTTCTGTCAAGTCTCATAGGAATGGGATCAACCCTGTGATTTGCAGGAGAGTGGTGCCTCCTTTCTGTGATTTCAACATGAATATTGCTAAAAGCTGCCCAGATAAAGAGTCTCTTGCGTTGCTTTTATTCATGAAAATAATTTTCCCTATAATGTTGCCAAACTATGTTGAAAAGTTGTTTCACCTTTTCTTAGGCGCTGCTGTGCCAGCAGATGTCCAGTTCCTGTCTCTCTAATCGCCTTTTAAATAACTAACCCATACCTTGTTAAATATGCCAGGAGATTTGAAGCTTTCTTGGTGTTTTCACCACTCAAATCAGGGCTGAAACTTGGCCAAGCAATGGAAAACTAGATTTAGATCTGGGAAAAGGCTAATTGCAGGGTTCCCTGTGCACCTTATGCTATGCATTCAATTATTGTTTGACCAGGGACAGGAAATCATGCAGAATTATTTAGGCTGAGACTGAGTTGCTGCGGCAGGAGAGTCAGGAATACCTGGGAAGGAGGGCAGCAGTGTGGTGGGTACCTATAGGGCACTTAGCATAGGAGGTATTAGACCTGTCACTGCACCTGGTTGACTTCTTGAATTAGCAGTAGTCTCATGGGAACAGAAGACTTGGGCATTAACGTGAGCTGCTCAGTGCAACATGATGGTGAATGCTTGATGGCAGCTATTGATTCAGGTCTCAGAAACTGGCATATATATTGGATTTCAGAGGTGATGTGTTGGGCTGTTGGAGAGGAGCAGACAGCTTCTGCTCTCCCCCTGACAAGTGGATTCAGTCATAAGACCAGCAATTGCAAGGCATTAAGCTTGAATGGATCTAACTGCCTGAGGCTCTTAGGGTGGTGCTCTTCTGTTTGTCAGAGTAGGGATAAACTCTTCTGAGGTTAAAAAAGCAAAAGAAGCAGAACTTAAAACCCTTCAGGTCTTTGCCCTTGCCAAAGGCACTACTGAAAAGTACAGTAAATGAAGATGAGGGAATGTCATATATATGTGTGTGTGTGTATGAGGAGGTGTTTTATATATATATATCTGTAGATGAGGGGATGTCATATATATATTTTTATGTAAGTATGTAGGTATAAAAATGTATGTATTTGTGGGGGGGATGGCAGAGGGGAACTTGAAAAGGCTGTCACTCTCAGAGGCTGGTACTGGATCCTGTCTCTTGGATAGCTATACTGATATCAGATGAACTCCCAGCTTATCATGAAGAAGTTGGTCCTTAAAAAGTCTGTGTGTCTGAAAAGTCTCCTGTGCCAAAGTGTAAGATACGTGAGATGCTGCACAGCTTTTTTTAATTATTCTTAGTTAAAGAGAAGTGTTCCAGGAGTGCTTTTAGTCTGCATGACCTTGGGCTTTGGTTCCCAAAGGATCAGTGTAGCTAGTTGAAACCCTGTTGAACCTACACGGTGGTAAGTGGCTCATAGTATATCAGGGCAGTATACTTTGGACATGTTCTAAAAATGAGTTACAATTAACCTGGAACTTTGAAAGCAGGTACCAGGATAGCAGTGCTGCCCTGGTTGTAATATATTGGTGGCCTCAGGGACTCAAGATGTAGTTAGTGAAAAACTCTTCCCTCTCTCTTCAATTGACATTAAATACAAAATCTTCCAAGACTTTAGAAGAGAAGCCTGCAAAGTATGGTAGATGCAAAGGCAGAGGGGCTGGAAGTAGGAGTGGAACCCCAGCTGCACTTGCAATCTCATGACATTTTACGTGAGGCAGCACAGCAGTGAAATACCATTCAACAGCAATAAACTTTAAGTAAGGTATAACAATGGCTTGGGGAATTCCTCTTGTACTGGTATAAATCTGTAGATTCAGAGGGGTTATTCTGATTTGAAATTATGCAGTTTAGGAGAAGCTGTGGCCCTCTAGCTCTTTAGAGCTCTGCTTATCAGAGCACTTTAGGATGAAATCACATCCTTGTTGAAGTCAATGACAAAGCTCCCACTTACTTTGATGGAGTCAGATTTCATCCATTGCAAATTGCTGAACATTATAGAATTCAGTCAGATGTAATCAAAATATAAATGCAAATTGGTATCATCATAATGTAGCAAATACAGGGGGAGTATCTTGCGAGTGGTGGTGTGAAAGACACATCTGTGCATATTTTTAATGCACCTATGCTGTGATGAACAGATTTAGATACTATGTCATTATGATCACAGGGGAGAGACATTTGCACTGTCATTGACTGATTGCTTCTGCTTATTCCTTCTTTCATAGTAAGAAATCTAGAGAATTATGATGGACAAGACAGAAAATATAATCTAGCTGTTTGTGCTGTGGTTTCAGATGGCGGTGACCTCCCCACAGCTCGAATGTCAGCTGCACATGAATGGTGAGAGGCAGTGGAGCTTCATCCTTTGAGAAACCAAGGGAGGGGAGAAAAAGTACCTAGCCATTACCAGGGAGTTTCTGTGATGGCAAAATTAATGAGTGCTGATTAAGTACTGGCTGTTTCAGAACCCTGCGTAGATCTTCTCAAATCAGTGTTATGTTGGGGAGTGTTTTAAGGTAATTTCTTAAAATACAGGAAATATTTCTCAGAAGCTTTGAAAGCTCAATCAGATTTTCATAACATTTTTCCAGAGGAAAAGCTGCTCAGGACAGTGAGAGTGCTGCTGATGGGATTTAGCTTATTTACTTGGTACAATCAGTCGATTCACTGATGAAACTGTTCTTGAACCTTTAAGATAATCACAAGTTAAACCCCAGAACTGTCATTTTAAAACAGCCTTTAAAAGCATCGCGAGGGGGAAGACTACTTCTTCCAAGTTATCTGAGTCAGTGTGGGAACCTTTGTTACCCAACATGATTCATTTTAGGGAGTGAATCAGGGCTAGAGTGTTGAAGAGGGGGAATCAAAACAAGGCTAGAGTGTTGAAGAGAGGGAATTGGAATAGGTTTAGGGTGTTGAAGAGGGGGAATCAGAATAGAGCTAGGGTGTTGAAGAGGGGGGAAAAGTATCTTAATTTATCTTCCAAGCAACAATTTTAACTCAAAAGCTAGTTCTTTCCTCTTCTTCCCTGTTATAGTGGGACATGGCAATAGATAAGTGAATTGGCAGAGCTGGAAACAAGTTGGACAGTGAGAGGTTTGGAAATAGTTGTGTGGAGTTACATTAACTGTCAAGTACTGTAAGGAAACAGGACCAGCGTGTTTCTTTAGTGGGAACTAGTAAACCTGCATGGGTTATGAGGAGCAGCACAGGTGGGGTTTGCAGGCAGTTCTGGATAAAAGGAGCTTTGTATTTGTGGTCTTGTTATTTAGGAGCTTTTGATTAACAGCTCTCTGAGCTTTCAGAGTCTGTTCAGCATTTCTGTCATTGAGTATTGTAGGAATGAGGAGAATGTTCCTGCTGTTAAGGCAGCCATAAAAAGAATATGTAAATTAAATCTTTCTGATAGAATGGTGAGTCCTCTCAGCTAGGATTTTGAATTAAAGTTTCCCCATGAATGTGTACTGTGGTCAAAGGGGAAAAAGCCTTGTAAGACTTTTGAGAAACAGCTAACACATCATGTTGATGCCTGTTAGAATGTGACATGAGATTCCTTTTATGCTGTATCTCTGTGACCAGAGGTGTTCCCTTCCTCTGTACCGGTGGTTGGAAGCTAACCAGGAGGTACAATCTTATGTCTCATTTCTGTAATGTAAATCCTAAATGCTGCAGTGGGGCTTTTAATGGTGCTGTATTGATATCAACATACTAACCTGCAGGGTGGCTCTAGGTATTGTAAATTATCCTAATAATAAACTTTAAACTATTTTATAAGACTGTACCTACACCAGCAGGATGGAGAGTGGGGAGGAGGGGGAAAAAGGAAGGCAGTCTTTTTTTCCTGGGCTTTTTATAAGACTTGTATAATTGAGTATGTACTAAATGAGAGCAGCCTCTAGCGAGACTAGAGCAGCAGAATGACAATTGGAGCTATGCACTTCAACCTTAAAACCAGGAACAAGGGCAGTAAACATACCTGGTTGGTATGAGCAATGTTCTTTCTTAGGGAACAAAAAAAGTATGGTCGTGATTCCTCTAGTACTGTATCATGTCCTTTCTTTGTCCTTAATCAGCTGCAGTGGAGGCTTGGAGTTCAATACATATTGACTTAGAGCATATGCTGGAGTCTGAACTACTTGGGTTTCAAAAATCCAGTTGTCAGGAGCAGCATACAAATCTGGGTTAAGCTATCTGTTCTTTTAATGTTGCTTCTGCAGTGTAGTCACACGTTTAATTCTAACATATTAAACTCTGAGGTGTTTAAAAATCTATGCATCCCTACTACAGAGCAGCTTGTTGGACTAGCAAGCATATAACTCATTACAGAAGTCTGATTGCCTTTAGTACGACATTGCCTGTGTCCATTAATCTCAGTAACATTATATACACATAATATATTGATAAAATGTTAATGGCCTAACTTAATGCCAATAAAAGCAGGAAAGGAGAGTGTAGGAGTTCAAAGTGTAGCACTCTTTAGCCTTCACTCTTTCTGGTTGGTTTATTTGTTTGCTTACTGGTTATTTTTTTAACCCTCCCCCTGCATTGCACCAGACTGTACGCAGAAGCACACATTGTGCTCAGGTTCTGAACTAGCTGTTCACACATCAGAGGATGATGGACTGGCCAGTGCACAAATGTTTTCATATTCAGATCTACCTTGCCAATTTATGCTGGGTTTTTGGGCACCTTTTGTGCATGCTGCTTGTTGCACTGTGAATTCAGCCAACAAGCAGTGCCTGCCCTGCCCCTATTGGCAATAAGGAATTGAGTTGTCTCATAGCATGCCAGTCACTTACTTCTTTATTTAAATGACAGCTGGAAGCTTAACAGGTTTTCCACTGGGGATAAAAGCATATGAAGTTGAGTGGTCTTATTTGGAGCCTCTCAGAATATCTGGTGAAAACAGCAGCAAACACTTAAAATTGCTGCTGAGCCAAACTTTGGTGCTGGTACCTACACAGTGCTGTGAAACCCAATGGATTTTTGTAGCTGGAACACAAAGGGAAATGCAGCCTGGAGAGGTATTTAGGCTTCCAAGTATTTCAATTAAAACTTAAACCTGAATTCTGCAATGCCTCCAGTGGACAGAGGAGAAACAGAGCAAAAAAAAAATCAATATAAAAAATAGTTCAAGTTAATGACATTTAACAGTCCTGCCCTGCAGTGTGTTCTCATCCAGGGAGGAGGGAAGTGTATTGGCCATTGAAGTCTTACATAAAGTGTGAAATGAAGAATGTGTGCTGGAGGGCATCTATATAAATATCATAATATGTTTTAATTTTTCCCCTCTTAATTGAACCAAATGAAGCTTATGGTGATCCTCATGGGATTTTCTTTGGGAGGAGAGGGAAAAATGAGCTGCATCTTAGATTCTGTGTGTTAAAGGTTAATTCTGATAAATCAGAAAGCAAAGATCTTGTAATAGCGAAGGTTTTTTTCTGCACGTACCCAATTAAATGTTAGAAGCTGAGTAATGGAATAATTGTAGTTAGTCACTTACTACACAGTCACAATAGCTTGAGTAAAACTAAGACTCCAAAGCAGTAAAATGCTGGTGGTAAAATAATAAAACCATTATTTCAATAATAATCTCAAGTTAATTAGAATAAAGCAGAGCAGCATATTTTTAATACTAGACAAAAACAATTAGCATAGTACTTAGTAACAACAATACCCTTATTATCTGAAAGACAAAATAGGATTAATACAGCAATAAAGCATTGAAACCGTATGTCGACAAGAGAACACAGAGGAGAAGTGACTTTGTCGATAGCCCAAGCCCCAACTCAAGAGATGGAAACTTCCACCTCCAAGGAAGGGAAAGCTTGGTTGTAGCAGATGTATGCTTGAGTTTCTTAATACGAGTGCGGTCTTTTCCCTGTGCCAAATGTTTGTTTGTGTGGATTCGTTCTTCACAAAATGTCTCGAGTCTGTTCTGATTATTCCTCCCTGGGTTTTTTTTTTACTTCTCTTGGCAAGACTGAGGAATGATATATCCCTGCATGCCTGCCTGAGTACATAATAACTGAAAGTTAAGGCTAGAGGGATTACTTAAATCATAGTCTGACCTCCTGCAAAGCATAGACCAGAGAATTCTGCCCCTTTACTCCTGTATTATCAGGCTGACATTTGAAGCAGATGTGTATTGTAGATGCCTCAAGTTTCAGGACTGCTTTACAGCATGCGGCAGTCAGCATTCTGACCCCATCACGTCTTAATGATAGGGTGAAAAACTGCTGTATATTTTGTTGCAGTTGGCCTGATAGAGATCTGGAAGGCTGAGGATCCATTTAGCATTCAAACCATGCCTCAGCCTTATGGCTACAGCAAGCTTTCCATGGGGACATGTGAACACGGTCTTTTGACTTGGAGAGAACAGTCAAGAACAAAATGCTCATTTTTGTTTTAAAAAAATCTTTATAATTGCTTTCAAGATGATCCACAGAATGTGACGGTATTGTCACTTTGGTGCTGCTGTTCCCTGTGTGCTCTCAGCTGCTGTTATGGTTTGAGGGTTTGAGGTGGAGCAAACAATCTCATGCTCACCCTTACCTGTACTGTTACTCATGAGCAAAATGAGGTACTTCTCCATGAGGGAAAGCAGTGACTAGCAGTAGTATTTCATTAGTTCAAGTCCTTAAGCTTCACTGTCTTGCTGCCTTTGGCTTGCACTTACTTTCAGGCTAATCTCAGCTCAAGTAGCTGGTCAGCCTGGCTTCTTGCCCTCCTTTTGAAATCTTAGGGAGGATCCAAAGTGCGTGCTTCATTATTTCCAGGCCCTACCTTTGCAGGATAGGGCAGTTTGCAGTGCACTTTCTTCTTTGCTTTTATGCTGAAATCTGCTACTTGGTTATTCTGGAATAGCACAGTGGGGAGGCTTTCTGCCTGTGCTACCTGACCCTGTGCTTCAGCAAAGGCAGTGGTGAAGGTCCTGCTGGCACAAAGGGGTGGAAGATGTCCTTGGCTTCCCTGCTGAGACACTCAACAGAAGCTAATCAGTACTGCTCATTACCCAATGCTGTGTGGATACCATCTCATCCCAGGTTAACAGCTATGTGGACCTGGGCAGAACCTGAAATGATGACCTAAATGGGAGAAGCCTTGAAGAGTTGCATGAAGAAGAGATGAGGAAGTGGCATAAGGAAACTGGGAACATGTAAATCTTGTAACTTGCAAGCTGCTGCTTATCCTGATATAAATCAGGAGTGTTGGGTGTCTATGAGCTGGGTACAGTTCTTTGAAAAACTTGGTCTTTTTGCATCCTGTATGTGTTTTACAGAAAAATACACGTGCTTGTGATCTGGTGGGTTTGCTTGTTAATCCTGGCAAAATAAAGGCAGTGTTTCTGGAGAAACTTGGCTTTTTCAGAGAAATACCAAGCATTCCTGCACAGCTACCGATATCTGGGATATATCTGTGACGCTGCAATAATATTTTGCAATTTAAGCCCCAAGATGTAAATTCAGGAACTGCAGTGTAGTCAATAAACTAAAAAATTGCTTGGTGTGGATAATTATGGCACTGATCTTACATTACGTTTTAACCTACATGAGACCCTGCTGACTTGACAATGTTAGTTACTTCCTTTTCTTGTAATGCATCCTACTAGCCAAAAAAAAAGAAGGGGGAGGGGGGCATGGGTCAGTTCCATGGTGTTTATTCCTGTTTTACAGTACAGCTATTCGATAATCACTAACCAGTTGTGTGCTGAAAACTTCAGGAGATGCACTGTAGGGGGAAATATTCTAAAAGCATAACTTTATTAGAATGGGATCTTAGCATTTTATTCCTCTTCATTATCATTTATGATTTTGCTGCGAATTGTGCATTCCTCTGTGTTCTATTACTGGGAATAATGGCTGACATTTGATTGGGGAATGTGGGGTGGTGGAGAAGGCTAGCAAACTTCCCTGTTCTGTCATGACAGCTTCCTATTTGATCTAGATAAAATAAGGATCCTAACGAGATGTGTCCTATGAATAATTTGTAGCATTTTGCCTCCTGTTAATTATAACTAACTGTCTGGGGAATCGGTAGGAGAGGGCAAAGTCTCACATAAAATCAAGCATTTGAAAGAAATCAAAATATATAAGCTAATTCCCACAAACGTATCTCGGAGAGAGAGGCATCTCCCAAAGGCCCTTTACACGATGGGAAAGCTCTTATTTTCAGCAACATCCTAATGTCTTTGTGTTGCTTGAGATTTTCATGATGCTGTCAGCTGCTGCAGACATATGGCTCCAATTGATTTGTCCTGACAATAACAGTTACCAGCACTCATTTCTCCACACTCAGATTGAGGCACATCTGTTATAAATTTGTTGAGTGTCAAGGACCAGTAAAGACCTATCTGAAAAACATCCTTTTTTTTGTCTTGTGCTTCCCCCCACTCTCTCTGCCCCCTCTTCAGCATGGTTGTGACCTGCTCATGGTCCAAGACCATGGCTGTTTAAAGGTCATTTCCGTGGTATGGTGTATATCACGGGCATTGATTTTTATCAAGAATTTATTGCTGTGACTAAATAATTCCTGAGCAGACTTGCTCATTTTATGCTGGGAATTCTCAGTTGCTCAGAAGGGGGCTTTGAGGGCTGCTTTGGTTTCTACTAGTAGACAGTAGCTCTGCTGCTTAGTCCCATTTCAGGCTGTAGGTGATTATTTTGGTGTGTACTTTTGTCCTTGAATAGCAAGCAGAGGTTTATTTTGTGTTGAGTCTGGGCTAGAAGATTCCTGCAAACTATAGTAGGACCTTATAGCAGGAAAGAAAAAGGCAGAATCTTTTACAGTATGGCAAATACACAGAGAAATGCTTATGCTTGGAGGCAAGCATTACATAAGCACATGCAGCATAATGTTATCCCTCTGCCATGCTAACCTCTTCTGTTTCAGTTTCTTCTGTGGCTGACTATCTGGATGCATTTTCTGACCTAGTGCATTCTGAACTTCTGTCATCACCTTGTGTTTAACTTTCGAAGGACAAATTGGTGCAATTGCCTGGATGGAATATTCCACTGGTGTTAAGGTCTGATCCTGCATTTTAATTCTAATTTGGCTGATAGCCATCAGATGATACTGAGGAATGATTGCTCTTCTTTTGAACCTGTTTTTCCAGTGCTGAGCACCTTTGCAGAATGCTGTGGTATCTAACATTATACACAACTATTCAAGGGCAGTTTTACTTAGCTATGATAGGAAACCTCCAAGACTTGGTAGGAGCAAGGAGATGAGACTTTCCACTTTGTGAGAGGTGTGTGGAATACAGTGATGCTTAATATTTTCAGCAGAAGTGTGGGCCAGGTCCTGGAGCACTTTGTGGGACTGCTTTTTGGGTTCTGCTTTAGTGACCAAACTCTGTGGCCTTCTCCTTGTAGTTCCCACTCTTTAAGCTCTGATGTGTTCCCACTGCTGTCATCTACCAGAGTGAGGAAATATAGATATCTCAACATATAAGGGAAGTTTGCCTTCTCCTCTGCTGGCACTGCAGCAAGACATGCCTTCTGGGTGGAGGAGGAATTGGGATGGACAGGCACTGTGAAGGTATTTGCTTCTCCTTTGTCTGGCTTGACTAAATGGAAGATGACTTCTGTTGACTTGCCCTGTGCTTCATCTGGCATTAAGGATGGCTGTAGTGATACAGAGCAATAGGCTTCACCTGCTCCCCTCTACTTCAGCAGGAGGAACATGCATCTTGTCTCAGGACCTTTGCCCTTAGACTACCCGAAGATGCCACCTTTGGCTCTCTGGTATTTGTAAGGCTTAATGAAATTTAGTTTTGCCTTTTTGTTGAGTTTGCATAAAACCAGTAAATTTTCCTTTCCTGTCTCTCCTTCAATAGCTGAAGCTGGGATTCATAATGCTGCAAGGGAAATATTAATTTAGAAGAAAAATCCTTTTCCTTGAACTTGAAATTAAATTTCAAATGAAGGAAGACATCTCTGTTCCTCCTGTGGTAATCTTTCTTTTGTTTTTAGTACAATGTCTTATAACATCATATATAGAAATATAATCTTATTAAAAGACATGCAGCAAGTGCTACTTTATTAGAAACTTTTTAAAAAGAATAATTGACCAAGCTGAAATATTAATGCAGCTGGCTGGAAATTGCTGATTTTTTTCTTTACTGGGACACAGTCATTTTTTTAAAGGCAAATTAAAGTAGATATATTTTAAAGTAGTCACATTTCTGATAGCGCCAAGCTTTTACTTCTGTATTCTGGCACCACAACATACTTATAAAATATATATTTTTTTAAAAAGAGTTCTTAATAATTTGTTAAATGTAAATAAAGTAATAAAAATTATTCTTGCTTTTTCTGCTGCCTTTTCCCCTGGTAGTTTTATTCTGTGTTGTTTGTAAGTCTGGAGTAGGAGCATAATGATCTTAACAAGTCTCAATTTGACTGTCACTTGACTTTTATATAGTCCAGATAAACTTACACCAACCAAGGCCCTTGCTTGAGAAATGACATAGTGTACATGTAACATCTTCTCACTTACATAATTCTAAGGGCCATGAATGCAGAGTGTGCTGCATCAGACCTCAGAGGCAATTAAGAACTTGCAGCTCTTCCAAGGATTTCTTTCCTCTCAAATTGACGTGTTCCTTACTGCAACCTGAGAAGCTTCTTTTTCCTTTCCTTACCCATACAGAAAATAATGAATAGCTATTGATTGCGTGTTGCTTAATGGGCTCTAATAAATTTACACTTACAATAAAATGTGTTTCCAGATTAATGGGGGCTGTGTTCCTCTGCAGTTAACACAGCTCTGCTGCAGTAGAGTGGCAAAAAATTGCAAAAGCTTCCTTTTGCTTTTTTGTTGTTGTTGTTACAATATTGTGACTTCTATGAGTGGGTTACTGACAAGAAAGTAATCAGTGCCATCACAGATTCGTGGTGGGTACTCTGCAATTACTCTGGCAGTCCCTGGCCCTGAGTGGAGAACCAGTCTATGCCATGTGTCTGTTACTCTTTGATTTGTCCTATGTCTGGGCTCTCTCCTCCTGTCCTGTCTCCAGTCTTCTGGCAGCTTTGGCTTTGTGTTGCCCACCCTTCTGCTCCAGCTACATTCCTGTCCCCAGAACACTATTTTTTGGACTGCTGTGCCATTGTCCTGCTGACCTGCCAGATCTGCTGCTGAATGTGTTCTTCAAGCCAGATCCTTCTCAGTGTAGCCAGGCTGTGTCTGAACATTGTGTTCTTCATGGCACCTTTAAGAAATAATCCTCCTCTTTCCACCCAGCTACATACATACGCAGGGTTTTGTCCTTGAGCAGTCTGGATGATCTTTGCTGGTCTCGTGTCTATTTAGAAACCTGCTGGGAAGACTGCTTTTCATGCCTGTCTTTTTTGAGTCCAGGTCCTTTTTCTCTTGTACCAACCAATGTCACATTCCCTGAGGCTCAGTCTTGTCCCACATGTCCTACTTCCAGCTGAGGCCGCCTCTGGCCCATTGCTGCTGGGCCTCATCCTGTGCGCCCCTTTTCTGTGTATTCTGTAGGTTTGGGGGGTGAAAATGGGGATTGTTTGCTGGGATTTTTGGGTGTGTTTGGGTGGTTGGGGTTTGGACTGCCAAAATCCTGGGAAGTCCTAGTATCCACCTTAATAGGATAATGGTTAGAGCCAGCTCTGCTGGAAGCTAAGCTTCTCACAGTTTCTTGGCATTCAGTAGATCTGCTTCAAGTAACTCCTTACCTCATGCTTGTGTCTTTTACTTCCTTTTAGAGCAGTGCAGGAATGAGGAGGTTGTGCTTCATGTGGGCAAAGATGGTCTTTGTGTACACTGTGTTAAGATGGGTAATATCAGTTTTCAAATGTGCTCTACATCAGTCTTCATTTTCCTGCAGCTTTAAATCTAATCACATACAGTAGATGATATTTTACTAATCGCAGTTAACTTTTTCCTGTAGCTATTTCAAGTCCTGTGCTCAAATCGGATTTGGTTGTCAGTTGGTAAGTCGCTTCAGTCTATAGATACCTCTTTGTAACACATCAGTTTGTTCATCAGAGAAAATTACAATGTCAAGAGCCCTCTTCCCCCATCTCTTTGGAATGTTGATGCATGTTTTTTGAAGAAGTCATGAAAGGATTTACATCCAAAGCTGAAAAGCCTGACTGGAACTGATTAGTGTGAGCTTCTTGTTTACAAAATAGGAGTTGGGGGTTAAAAAGAGAAAGAAAACAACATGAGGTTTTCTTATGAGTAGTCTTACTTTTGATTTCTCTAGCAAAGGCTGTGGTGTTTATGGAGAATGTGAAAAACAGAGAATAATAAAAGCAGATTTAATGAACAGCTTGTTTTGAGGAAAAACTCGTCTGCAGTGTTGATTGAAGTTCTTTATAGTTGTGAGCTGCAGCTTTGCAGATCCCTGTGATGGACAGGGCAAATGCTGTCACAGAACAAGCACTGATGTACTGTCGATATATAATGCATTTGTAATTTTAAAAGTAATCTCCTTATTATAATGTATTTTTAAATTGTTTAGAGTAAGGTAGACTATCTGTTGTGCACAGAAAGAAGATATTAACATCACAAGCTAGAACATAGGATATTGCCATGAAGAAATCTGTTAAGCATTGCATGGAAAAATGAATCTGTGTTTTAACACTGACACCAGGTATAGGGGAAATGGGATACTGTTACAGTTCACAGTGGAAGCATAAAAGAAGCATAAAACATGGAAATAGCAACTCTGGAGCACATGCACACACTCTGGAATTAAATTGCCTGGGGGGGAGTTATTTTCTTGAGTAATTAAACTTTCTGTGGGTATTGAGAATCATTTTGGAGCTTTCTGAGCCGAGTGGGGACTAAGTACAAAGCTGTGTTGTATAATTAAATAGCTAAGCCAATCTGCCTGGGAAGTGAGAAACCTACAGCACTCAACAAACCTTGCTTTCTACAGGTAGGCTGAAGTCTTTGTGAGGATTCTTATGATCCATCTTCCACAGCACAATGCTTTTGTTGTGTAATTTAAGTACTTGTAATGATTGTAGGATTAGTGAAACTGGAAACTGGGGTGTGTTGCAGAATGGTTTGGGGATGGAATGGGAGGGGGTGAGTTTCTGTGGCTGAGCCTTGCTGAGAAGCAGTGCTCTAGGGGAAGTGAACGTTTGGGCACTGAGTGTGCATCTCTCTAGCTTTCTTCTACCCTGCCTTCACTCTTGTTGGCCTGGCAGTGTGGGACTGTTCAAATTGCTCAGGTGGGCTGTTTGCCTCTTTGCTGATGAACACTTAAGCTATGGTTTCTATGCTCAGCCAGAGCTGATCTGCCACTCAAGCAAAGCATGAGCTGTTCCCAGCACTTGTATGCACTGAGCATCTCTTCCCAAGCCTGCGCCTTGCCTGAAAGATAGTGTATAGTTGAGCTCTCACCATGCCTGCCACGAGGTAAAAGCATCTCTTTGTTCCTTACAGAGCAATTCATCTCCTCCTCTTTCACTCTTGTGCCGTGAGAGCACTTCTTGTCTGAAGATCAACACTTATGAGTGCTCTAAAAATCTAACTCTTTATGAGGCTTGTTATGAAAATTGATGTATGAAACAAGGGTTGGAGAATATGTTAGAGCATTTGAGATTTGAGCATATGAGCATGGGTCATGCTGTCCAGGCCAGAGCGGAGCAGGGCACAAGGTTGGTGTTAAAGATGGTTTGATTTATTGCATGAGTTGTGTGTCATCCCCCATCATCCCTCCCTCCCCTGCCCCGGGTCTTGGATTTTTGGTAAAAAAATTGATTTTTTTTTTCTTTCTTTCTTTTTCTTTTTTTCCCTTTTCCTTTTGAGTAATGGGCCTCAAACAGCATGTGGCACTGCAGTGACAGTCTTGCCAAAGACTGTCTAAAACTGAGTTATTACTTCCAGTATCTCTGTGCATGTGCCCCAGGATAGCAATTGCCTTTTTCTGCAGTGGTATTGCAGCATGAACTTTCATCTAATTCATTATCCACCCTAATGCTCAAGTCTTTCTGCATTACTGCTTTCTAAACAGCAGTCTCTCACTTCATTCCTGCACTGATTATTATTTCTCCCCAACTGCATAGCCTTACATCTATCTTCAGTGGAATGTCTCACTTACATCAGCCCATTTCGCTGAGCTTGCCAGACAGCTGAATATTTTTGAGGCATTCTTGCCTTCTTCTCTTTCTCTTGGTTTAGTATCATTTACATTTACTGTGGTGTTAACTTTGCCCTCCAAATGGTTAAATTGGTTGTATAGGAAAGAACAGTGACCCTGCGCCTTTTCAGGCTGTGCTGCATACCATCACTGTATGACTACAAAGCGTGCACCAGTGCTGGCCATTTTTATCTGTTTACTTCATCTGAGCTCTATTACTGCTTTTTTTTTCCTGTTCTTGCTGCCAAAGGCCTTAGTGCTTTTGCTCTTAGTAGTATGAGGTTTTGTGTCAAGATCTTTATTGCATTCTCTGGAGACAAATGGCCAAGGAACCAAGTATTACTTTTGGATCCTAAACACCGTCAGACCCTCCTGCTGGGAAATACCCAGAAAACTTCATGCCTGGGTGAAAAACCAATGGTAAACTGCACAGCAACGGTGGAAGTTAGACAGACTCATTTTACAGATGAGCTCTGTAGTATTTATAGTCTCTATTTCCCTTTGAACAATGGAACTAGCTTGGAAGGAAAGAAGAGAGTTCTTTAAATGGGAGGTCATGTTTTTGGGGGCATATACCCCTGAGTAACAACTTGTTCAGTCAACACAAAAAAATCTTTATTTATCTCAGTTTTCACTTTAGATTTGTATTTTGGGAAATACATGTGGATGAAACCCTTTGCTACAAAATCTGTATGTAACGCAAGCTGTCAGCCTAAAAAAAAGATTAAAAAAGGCCTGTTTTGTCAGTCGGAAGCCAAATTAAATAAATTTTTACACAAATAAAAATGAATGCTTGTTTGCTTTGTTCTGCTCAGCTCTTAAGTTTTATCCTAAAATAATTTTTGTGGATCTGGCTGGAATTTCTGTCACATGCTGGAGGCACTAAATCTGGCTACCTGAGCTCTACTGATCTGTTTCAGTGCAGAGTTGATACAAATCTCAAGTTATTTCTGCTCAGTCTGGGGAAGCATGCTGGTTTATGCCCTTCCATCTTTCCTCCAGGAGACTGCAGCTATAGATGGTGAGACCTGGCTGCAAACTGAGAGGAAGATATGTCACAGTGGGACTAGAGCATTTCTCCTTTCTTTTCTTAAATAGTTCTTTATTGAGCTTTCCACCTTCTGCATTAATTTGAGAGCCTGAACCAAATAACCAGGAAGAGATTCATGTGGCCTTACTTTATTTCCCACAGTCAATAAATTGTTAAATGGGCCAAAGGACATGGGTTAAAAAAATCATTTTATATAAAGAATGAGGGATTTTTATTAGCTGACAGAGCCCCTGTCTCTGAAGACTTTATAATGGGGCAAGTTTGATCTCATGCCATGCAGTGGGAGCAGCTCCATTGGCTTCATAAAGTGCCTCGCCGTTCTCCATGTGAATGAGATCGGCACTGTGCCCTGCTTTTCCTGCTGAATGAATGCTGGACTTGCTGCTCCTTCTGTGTTGGAGGCAGATGAGTTTGAAGGGGTGCCTTGGGGTGAGGACTCCATGCAGTGTCGATGCTGAATTCTTCTCCAGGAGAGATCTGGCATGATTTTATACTATCTGTAGATGGAGACTGTTGAAGTTTAGCACAGAAGGCTCTTGTGTGTGTAGATATATGTTTGTCTTTACTGATACAACACAAAGGTGGCTTTAATGGGGTGATGACATGAGTAGAATCATAGAATAGTTAGGGTTGGAAAGGACCTTAAGAGTAAATGAAATTGAAGGCTACCTATGGGGAAGTAGGAAGGTGTCTGACAAGAGGGCAGCCCAGGTGGACAAACACAATGCATAGAGCAGGTCTGCATCACAGTGCCCTTGCTGTGTTTATTTGGATGAGTCTAGTAAATGTTTTTTTGTGGTTTGTTTTTTTTGTTTTACCAAGATAGTTCATGTTCTGTTATTTAGGGAGATCTGTTTTGAGAATGTAATGAAGTTGCACTGCAACAAATACCGGCAGCGGATACAGGCAGATTATTTCCAGAGCAGAGAGGTGGGACTGGTGATTTTACATGTGTTTGTGTGGTATTGTGTCACCGGGTTTAGTGAAATAAAATTGGTATGATGCTGCATCAAACAAAGAACTGAAAGTACTCCATTAAGGTCACATTTATTTGCTAGTCAGAGGCTTCTCTTTTAACACTATGTATGCTGC
Source organism: Agapornis roseicollis (assembly GCA_002631895.1). Classification (NCBI taxonomy): domain Eukaryota; kingdom Metazoa; phylum Chordata; class Aves; order Psittaciformes; family Psittacidae; genus Agapornis; species Agapornis roseicollis. The sequence goes on along the minus strand of NDXB01005927.1, from coordinate 43,718 downwards.
GGCTACCTGAGGATGAGAGAGGTGGTTCCAGCCATGGTGTTGCCTATTATAAACCTGTTAAGGTTTAGAGTACATGGAATAAGGCAAAAAATGAAATAAACCTCCTTTAGGTATTGTTAGTTCATAGTACATCCAAGTTTGCATTATACATGCATAAACCATGACATGAATGAAGAAACCAAGATGGACCTTTCTCAGTGTGCCTGTACCCATAAATTCAGATCTGTTCTGCACAAATACACTGTGGTGTTTCTGGATTCCAGTTTTTCCAAGATTGACTTCAAGCCTTCCCTTAGGGAAGCAACACACAGACGTTGGAGCTGGCTGTGCGAACAGCCGTTTTGCCCCAGTAACTGGGTTTTTATTGCCATGGTTCACTATGACCAGGCTACTCCCAGATACTGGAGAACCAAGTTTATTTGTTTTCTCCATAATACCTGCTGTGGTTCAGCCAGCACTGGCTTAGAGAGCATTAGCTTTCCTGTGGAAGTCAGCCTTGCTTATGAACCTCTGCTCTGAAGTTTTCTTTCTGTGTCTGCATCATGCATTGTTACGTATAAAATTCAGAGGTGACAGGACCCTTGTGAAGTACAGCATGGAGAAGTGATGAACAAGGATGAGGATTCTTCCTTTTAAGAAATGCTGGTAATGATGGTTAACAGGAGACTGACTGTGAAGGATGCACAGACCAAGAGTTTTCAAGGTTACAGAGTTTTTAGGTGCTCCCAATTATTTTCTTGTCTGACTACCCAAATCACAAGTGTCTAAAATGAGTGCAGCTTTTACCATTTAATGTGCATTAGTCTTCTTTAAGGTATCTCAACTTAGAAGCCTAGAATGCCAGTCTGCTTGGAAAATTTATCTTAAAGGTAAATGGAGTGGATTTCTGGGTGCAGGGAGGAGTAGTTCAGTAGGATAAAGATTTTTACTGTGTATTTGGATCAAACACAGCTGGGTTTGATGTGTTTGTCATTCTCTGTAATGGGGTATGAGTGTTCACGGAGCTGTGGTCCTCAGATTTGGTTTCTTTGGCTGTCTCTATCACATGCTGTCAGCATTGTGATGTGAACCGTAGCCTCTCCATCGTGGAGGACGTGTGCGGTTGTATGGGTGTTTTTTTAGTGCTCACAGTTTCTGCATTTTCCCAATGGAAGAAATATCAGAGTGGGATGCTTTTGGGTTTCTTCCTTTTTTTCATGAGATGGTACTAACCTGTGGGTAGATTTGAGTTCACTTGCCGCAGTCCGAGAACCCTTAGCTTAAGGGTATTCCTCAGGTGCTCTGACAGAAGTTCTGAAACAGAGCACTGCCCTCCTGGAAGGGGTGATGTTGGGGTTGTTTTAATTTGTGTGTGTTTATCTTGAGATGGAAGTTGTTGGCACTGTAGGTTATCTGGCTGACTTTGCCCATTCCTAGCAGAAGCACTGCAGGTGATGCCAGTTGACTTCAGTGGTCCAAATTCACCAGCTGGTCCAAATTTACCAGCTATCTGTCATATCTTGCACAGCTGATGCTAGCAGAGTGTAAGCCATGAGAACACAAAATCAAGCAGTTTCTAATCATCCGGCGGCATCTGTCTCTTCTGGCCTCCCAGGCTTCTTTTTCTGAGTCCCCTTGATGGAGCATCATTAATGCAACTTGAAGTTGCCTCACTCTTGCTAATTAGCTTGCTAACCTTGCTTATAAAGCTAGGCAGGCTGAGAGAAGCTGGGAACTCATGACTGAGGGAACTGCTTTTCCTTGGGAGGGCGTTTGTTCTGCTGGAGAAATGCAGGTACTGTGGTACACTTGTGTGTCCTTATGCTGTGTTGCCAGTAAGATTTGTTCTGAGGGAGGACACTTTCCTGTCGCCCTTAAACTCTACCCCTTGTGATGTACAGATAGAACTGCACTGAAAACCTGTTTTCTGTTGCTTGTCTACATCAGCCCTAGTGCTTTGAGACTTGGATGGTATTGATGCATTGGAGCAATAGAAAATTTCAATATCCTTAACTTGCTGGCTTTGAACTCAACAGGTTACCAAGGGTTAATGCACCTACTGACTGGGTGTTTTTGTTTGGGATAAGGGCTTTTAATTCCACTAGTTCCACAGTGTGTTCCGTTCTTCATCTTCAAATTGCAGTCTCCTGGCCTGTTCCTGTAAAGGCCTGCTGTGCTCTGCACTTAATGTTCTTGTTCTGAGGATTTGCAGTGTTACCACATCATTTGTTGGACACGTGAACACCAGGGAATGAATGGGGTGGAAAGTCCCCATGTCCTTTTTAGGAATAGACTTGTGGAATTAAGGGGCTGCTTGGGTGACTGTCATCTGGGAAAGGGATATATGTATTTTGGCAGATTAAGCATCTGGGTGTCTGTTATTTCACTTACGAGAAACTTATTTGTAGCTCCCATATTATATTAATGGAAAGCTGTGAAAATTGCATGTGCATTCATAGGAGAATAGATTTTTGTCTTTTATCTGATAATCAGAAGAAATCTCTGCAGCATAATCAAAGGAAGAAGTCTCATTCAGAATATAATTTGTTGATGCTGTCTGACCACCATATGTTGCTTTAACTTTCATCCTTCTTTGGCAAGATATAAAATAATCTGCAAAACATGGAAATTGGTGGCTGAAGAGTCTGTTTAAAAGTAATACACTATCAAAATGGATTAGCTGTGCCTGAAATATTTCTAGATTTATTTCATGTCAAAGGCTGGTAAAATATTTAAGGCAAATAGCCTAGTTTTGTTTAGGAAGCGGTCTGTGAAAGAGCTTAGAGGGATGAATTTAACCATTATTTATTTTAATTGTACAGAAATATGTCAATTGTTCAATATCATAAATTCATTTCCTATCAGGGTTTTTGGTTTGGTTTTTTTTTTTTT
>NDXB01005927.1:18464-40694 GCA_002631895.1 Agapornis roseicollis | reverse complement strand
TTTTTTTTTTTTTTTTTTTTTTTCCCCATTTCTTGCTTCTGGCCCTTTTGACTACTCTTATTCTAAGAAATTGCCTAGAAGCCTAAACTGGTTTTAGCAGAGTGTGTGTTACAGTGCATAGCACTGCAGTGTCTCGAGCTTATCTGCTTCTCTTTAGCACAGTCCAATTAAAAATACAGTAAATGCACCTAGATAAAGATGCTGCTTTTTTTCCATGAAGCTTGCGTAAGGCTTTAGGCTTGCAGATGGCTGAGTGTCTTGGCTCACTGATCCCTTAAACCCCATTTAAGAGATGATACCTTCAGGTAATGTGTCTGTGCCCCCTCCTCCTTTAAAAATGCAGTGTTGTGCAGTCCTGCAAGGAAGTAGGGGCTTTCTTGGTTTTGAGAAGCTTGCATTTACAGGCATTGATTTGATACAGAACTAACTGCTAACCTTCTGTTAATAGGTTCTTTTGCTACACCCTAACAAGACCTTATTTTTTACCCCCCCTGTTTTAAGTGTTTTCACAGTGTGACATTACTCTGGCTTCCAATGGTCAAGTCTCTTCTTTCCACTTGTTTTCCAGCAGCAGCACTTGGTTGAACCTCATCAATTAAACAGTGTGTCCTCATTTGGGACTAGGACTAAAACCGATTTGGCTGCTAGTGTGGTCCACTGTGGCAAGCATGGCAAGGAATGATTATGAGATGGCAATGTGTGTACCTTTGACTTTGTACTGTTTTATTCGGAACAGCTGAGAACAAATTTGTGTGCAACCCTTGTCATCAAAGAAGGCTTTAAAGAATCTGAGTTTGGCATGCAATCCAGTTAATCTACCATCATAACTAATGATTTCACCATTCAGACATTAAGTATTGACCTTAAAGGATTTTTCTTACACAGCTGATGGCTTGATACCTTTTAAACACTAATGCCAAGGGTATAATCTCTCTGAATGGTATAATAGCTTTATATTTAAGGTAGATTGGGGATAAAATTTTGTGTTTTCATGTGAACTGCAAATACCAGTAAGGTATTCAGGCAGGAATTTCCTTATCGTACCTTTGAGGCCACTTATCAAATAATTTTTATTGGAAAGTTAATATGTTGAGACAGAGTGAATGGAAGGCTGATCGGAATGCTAAGGCGTATCCCAGCATTACATTGCTTTTGCTGTCTGCAGATCTGCGGCATGGGCTGATTCATTTACCACATCGTCTGAAATCATGTAGTGTTCAGGACCGATTAAAATTATATGAAATTGTGTGTAAGAGATCTCTCCGTGTTAGCTTTGAAGGATGCTCTCTTCTTTTCAGCAGCAGTTCTGGTAGGCACAGCACAAGCTAGACTGCACGTGTCGCGCTCCATGGGGACCAACGCTGTACCAGCAGCCAGAGGAGTTGATCAGGATTTAATTTCACGCTTGTGTATCTGAGTGTGAGATTGGTCCCTTCTCTTTTAATCGTGTATTTGCAAGTCTCAGACCATATATTATGGTACTCATTACTCCTCTGGCATCAGCACTGGTGGGATGTATTAAATGAAACCCTGTAGGGCAAGGGCTACTGCTGTCCCTTCTTGCTGCCTCCTTCTCTGTGTGTGTGTACCTATAATCCACTCCACCCCTCTAATTTGGCTGTTCCATTTTGAGCCTTCCCGCAGCATGATCCTGCCTCTCCTATTGTCCCAATTTTTCACTTCCCCAACTTTTCCAGGGCTTCCAGAAGAGAGGGGCTTCCCTGTGTTTGCACTGTGCCAGACCAGCCTGTCCAGTTGCTGGCTTTTCTCCAGCATCCAGTTATTGAGGCAGTAGAGCAGGGAACCGCTTAGCTGCTCCATGTTCTTGAGCTGTTACCTGTCTCCCAGCTGAAAAAGACTTGTGGAAAACTGTAGTGATTGGTGTTTGTATAACTTCCTTAAATGTTTCCTCCAAAAGTTTAGATGTTGGGAACACTGGAAGATGTCAATTGAGTTCAAGTCCCTTGAAACTGTACAATTGGAGCATTTCACAAAAAATAAATGCACTCTGATGGCTGGAGCTGAACAAAATGTTTTCAGTGAAGGAAGCAAATTCAGTGACACTGAGATGCCCATTAAACTTTCACTGGTGGTGGTGTGTTATTTTGGTTGGAAGATACATTCCCAATCCCCCCCTCAAGTCTGGCAGAAGTAATGATTCTGCCTGAAACATAAGATGGTTTTGATACATGAAACACTTTGTTCTTTGAAATGACTTGAATGCTTTGGCTCTTCCAAACCTTTATCTGAAAAACCACTGTGTGCTATGTTCAGAACCTTGTATTTCTTCAGGAGTCCATTGACCCCAGTTGACGCTGTAGAACAAAAGCACCATCAGATTGTGCCTGGTTTCCTGATGACTTTACCAGACAAAGATACTGTCAACAGTAGCTGCTTGTTCTCACAGTGTTTTCTCAGGGTGTTTGTGTGGCCCCACACAAATGTATGGCCTCACCATGGACAGGAGAACTGAGCCAGTTTTGGGAAGAAGGTGGTGTCATGATTTTTGATACAGACTGTTACCTTTCCAGTTCACAGCATGGCCAGAGATCCTGACCTATCACCCTTTTCTCAGAGCTGCTGCAGCACTCCAATAAGCATATGTCTTCTCTGAATTGCTGATGACTACTGAATTATTGCACTTTGTTAGGGGGCTATTGACATTAGTGTTGGGCTGCCCAAGAGTGGTGCAGGATTTTACTTAGAACAGGATGTTCCAATTTGTTTCTTTTTCAGTACTACAGAAGATATTTACTGGTACAGCCCGCAGGTTCCTTTCCACAGTTCTTTTGACAAATACTTGAGCTGTCCTCTTGGTTTGTCACATCCTTTTTGGTGGAAAAAATCTGTGTGCAGCGTGGCTCCTCACCATTTATTAGTATAGATAAATGTACAAATCTATTGAGCGTCTATGCAGGAAACTGAAAGTGCGTGTTTTGACAAGGATGTCAGGTTTTTAATTGCATAATTAAGATGCTGACTGAAGCAAATATTCAATTTCACATTAAAGTTAGGCATTAATAAAGGCGTGGATTTGCATAATTTAGTTTTCTGCACAGAGGATACTGGAAATCAATGGCATGATTCATAGTCAAGCCATGGTTGCCATGTGGCTTTTTGATAGTTCAAGCTTGAAGTACAAAGGGTTTTAAAACTTCAGATGTTTTATGCTGACTCAGCCTTTTTGCCTTCAACAGATATAGATTATTTAGACACAGTTTCTTTCTTCTAATGGTAAGCACACAGAGGAGCTCGCTGAGCTCCTGCAAAAGTAACTTACTCCTTGGAGGAGGCAGGGTAAACTCTTTGTTCTGCCTGCAGAATGAAGATTCTCTGGCTAACAGAAACCCACAACTATTTTCTTCCTCTTTGAGGAGGATGCTTGGGAGAAAGCTGCTGTTGTCTTTTGTATTGTGATAAGGAGGAACTGTTTCTCAGTACATGTGATTCTTAAGTGAATAATCACACCACTTTTTCTGATAGGTTTTCCAGCCACCCATCCAGTTATTTCTGTGTTCCCTTCCTTGTGATTTTATGGTTTCTGATCTTAGAGCAGATTTTCTCATTTTTATTTGGTTTTGGGTGTTTCTCAGTCAGGAAGGTTTGGGTCTCCATAGCTGTTGCCTGTTATTTCCTGTTGAGCACCTGTTGCCTCCCAAACTTAGATTTATTAGTGCAAATCAGAGGATGAAAAAATGTGCTATAGCATTGCCTGCAAACTCTAGCATGATGTGTTCCAGCATTTCTAGTTTGCAGCCTGGAGTGAATTAACATTTAGGCAGTTGCCAAGGAATTCTAATTCTTGGAAAAGTCATTTGAATCAGAGGCTCATAATACATTTCACAATTAGTACCTTTGCTCACACAAGAGAAAATTTGGCAGGGGTAAATCTGTAATGGCTTTCCTGAGATTGCGTGACTTTTCCTCCCACTTCAGGATTCCACAATCTGTAGAAACCCATTATCCACACTGTGGTACAAAGGAGATGCCACAGAAGCTTTTCTAAAGGGAAATAAAGCCAAATTCTGAGTTACTGGTGCATGCTGCTCCATGAAGTCCTGTTACAAGCTTTGTTTCAGCCCAGTTGTACTTGACCTGGGAATAGAAGGGAATTTAGTGCTTCATGACTCCATACAGGTAGCAGTGCTTTACGTGGCTTCCTGAAGTTTTAATTTGAATTACACAGCCAGTTTCTTCCTGATCAAATAAGTGGTTTGGGATCAGTTGGAATTAAATTTCCACAGAGCCAGTTGGTGCTTACTGGTTCTTCGCATTTATTGTGCATTTATTATAGCACAGAAGTTTTTAGTTTTGGTGCTCTGAGGAAGGTACTTGAATTTATTACAGACTTTCTACTGACATTTTTTTATTCACACATCTCCAATTTGGTTCAGTCAGATGCATAGAAGCAATAAGCAACAATTGCACATGAAATCCCCAAACAACCCAAGTTTTCATGGAAGCTATGCATTTCTCTACAGAAAAACAAATGCGTATTGATGTATAAAAGGAAAACCCTCAGGATGCAGTGTAGGATGCATTCTTTTCTGGTTTGGATGATGAATTTAGTTCATTCTAGCTTGTGAAGTTTTACGAAGATCTGAAGGCCGTACATGGAGGAGATTTGTGCGGCCCTCAGCGAAACTGTTGTACTTGGGATTTTAAGATGTGGTTTAAAATAGATGCAGTTATGATAACCAGGTTAACACTAGAGAAGCATATTCTACCTTCTTGCATCATTCTTTTCAGGATCTTAATAATTTCTGCATTGGATTACAGTTAGTAGTTTGATAGTCACTAGCAAAGTAAGGTGCCTTTTTGGTCTAGACAGAGAAAGTTTGGTCAAAAGTCATTGCTCATAATCGTTTGTGTATGTCAGAATGTCCTTATGGAAATTATTGGATTTGTACATGCATGTGCCAGATAAGAATACTGGCATCAGTGAGTCCTCTCTGCTGTGAATCATCTTTGGGTGATGGGTTTTCATAGGTGAGGAATATGTCTATTATTTTTTCTTTTAAGCAATGCAAAGTCTGTAGTTTTTGCTTAGGAAAGATTTAAGCTTAACAATGGAAACTCCAGGGAGTAAATATCACGTTCCTAATGATCTCTACTTCTTCCCTTCCCAGCTCTGACTGAAGGTTATGTTGGCTCTCTGCATGAAAACAGACATGGTAGTTCTGTGCAGATACGGAGGCGAAAAGCTTCGGGGGATCCTTACTGGGCATACTCGGGTGAGTTGACTTCTTCAGAGGACTGAAACTTGAAATATGCTCCAAATCAACTTGTTTACTTGCTTCTCGTTACTGCTATGCTTAGAAATAACATAAAATAGTTTTACAATGTATTTTCTTCTGCTAACTTCCTTACAAACTCCCTCTACACACATACTCTCCTTTCTTGTGTTCTTGCATTTACCTGTAGGATTTGCCTTATAATTCTGCTCCCTCTCTGTCATCTAAGTTTTTTAACTCAGCCTTTAAAAGGGTGATTCCCACAGCCTTTTCCATACTCTCCCTGTCCAATCAGTACATTCCCAAGCTCACCCTTTGCTTACTCTGTCAAGGTTCTAGGAAGACTAAGAATCCATGTAATACATCCAGGTAAAAAGAATAACATATGTATTTTACAATTACTTCTTTGTATGCATGTGTTTTCCTGGTAGTGTATGATGATGACATTGAGACATGTCTGTGCAGCATGGCACCAGGGTGTGATGCTGGGAAGGTAGGATGTTGGTGGGTGCTTTCTTGTTTGTCCTACTGCTCATAAAAGTGTTATGGAAAACCTGATGTATCTGCTCAATTTTTAAACGCCCCAAATCAAAATATACTTCAGAATGATGTCTTTGTATGGTTTGACAGTTGGTTCAGGTCTAGAGAGTATCAGGTCTGTATTTGAAGTTGTTAACATGATTTCAAGTTGTTGGGTTTATTAATGGTTATGTTGGCTCTGGAAAAATATCTAATATCTAGAAAGCTCTTCTGAAGATTTTGAGCATCATAATGAATTTGTGTGTGCTATTTTGGAAGTTCTGAGATGCATTTCAAACGTTTGGTGCTTGTCCAAGAGGAATGTTGTGCAGGCCTGGTTATAACTGAAGGAAAAATAATACAGCCTGAATACTGATACCAGATAAACAGGCAACTGCTGTTTTTTGACTCCCAACACCTCTCTTTTATTCAGACTATAAATCTTACTGGAAATGAATGATTACAGGTGAGCTTAGAGGTTTTTTTCTATTAATAAACTATCAGATGTGGGAAGTTTTCTGATAGATCTCAAAATGCAATCTATTTCATTTGCAAATGAGGTCCCACAAGTAAAAGAAATCTAAGGATTTTAGTCATATGTGACAAATGACCACTTTTTGTGATGGACAAATATTACCACAAGATATACTTTCATACCGCAGCTTAATAACATCTTAAGATTTTAAGAGCCCAGATTCATGAAGAGTAGAAATAAGCAAATAGAAGGAAAATTTGTATGTTGGAATGAATGGCCTGTTCCTATTTGCTGTCCTGTGTAAAATACAAGTGCTACTTGGCAGGTTTGTTTTGTTTCTGTTACTGTAAAATGCTTGAAATACTCATTTTGGGTAGTTAAATGAAAATGTTTTTAAAGAGGGTAAAACACTATTGGAGTTATTTTGTTGTTGTATGCATCAAAGCTTTATGCTTGAATTACTGGACTTCTTTTTACCAGTCCTGGTTTAAAAATAAAAGGGGGACACACCCCCAAAACAAACAAACCCATCACACACCAGTTTATGCATAGACAGTTTTCCTTATCCTGTTTTTGTGATGTTGTTCTTTCTTGATGAGTAACATCACTTGTTCACCCCTAAATGAAAGCTTTTACCACCCATGAATCCTTTTAGATTTATGTCAACATAAAATATATACTCCTGATGTGTAATTATACCTTACATTTTTTTGGGTTTTGCATCCTTTTGTCTATTGATAAATCTCCTGCTTCTGGGAGGAAAATAGCCTATCTGTTTTTCAGAGAACAGATAGTGACTTCTCAGCTGTCAATCATATGCGATTCTACCTGATTAGTGCTATCTAATTAGAACCTTTTTGTCACTGTTGCTGATAAAAGGAGTACATTAGGAGATGGGAAAGGGGGCAATGAGATATTTACTAGCATTTGTCAAGAAACCAGAAGAGTATATAATACTGTTTTGTCTGGGTGCTTTGTCAGGCTGCTTTAGAGCAGTGACCTGAATGCCATTTGGAGGGAATGTGGTTTGGGACCAGGTATTCCAGCTGCAGAACTTGGATCTTAACGGAAAGTTTTGTGACATGAAACACAGGTGTGAGCAAGCAGCCCTAGGTACTGCATGCTCTTGACTGTATAGGTTGTGTATACTGCATCTGAACAAGCCCAAGGTGGAAGTGGATGGAGATCTGGTGTCCTCCTGAGCCATGTTGTTGTCTGTGCCTGCAAGGAGGAGCAGCTCTGCCCCACTGAGCCCCACACAGAGGGCATGGGAGCAGGAGAGAGAAGGGCCATATGCTGAGTGTGAATCCTGAGTTGCAGGCAATGGTTTGGGTTGTGTTTGAGAGGGAAAATGCAAAGGCAAGTAGAGTGCTGGGAAAGAGTTATTTCTAAAGGAATTCTCCAGCATTGCTGCTGTGTCCTGCAGGAGGCTCAGTACAGCCAGCACCTCCCTGAGGGGGGGAGGAAATTAACATGAGCAATTAGGTGGGGAAAGGAGCCCATGCTCTGTTAGAAATTAGATGTTTCTACAGGCTGCTGCTTTGTCATGGCTTTTTATATGCAGGAGTTTCTCTTTCCTCCCCTCACTTAGATCCTTCCAGCCCCATGTGGGACTTTCAGCCAGTTCAGCCTTTCTTATCTAATTTCTTTTTCCCCTATTTGCTCACTGAGGGACCAGAGGTAATGAAAATGCCAAGCTTCTGTGTTTAGGTTGAAGATGGGAATAAATGGTGGGTAGCAGAGCCCAGATGCCAGACAGATGTTTGTTTCTAGCTGAGCACAGTGAGGAGGATGATCATGTTATCTGTTTCTTTCTCCTTGCGTCTTCATTCCCCAGAATATTTCCCAAGAACCCTTTGCAGGGCTTGGCTAAGTAGTTTATGTGTTAACAGCATTTGTCCTATGGGTAGGGTTTTGGACGTGACTAGGAAGTTGACATCAGATGAGCCTACAGAGAGCAGAAACTTTACTCTGCAGTAAGCAATTAGCCTTGTCTATGGGTTCCAAGCTTTTCTACAGACATTATTTGCTAGGCTGCTTCTCTTTCCTATCCTCACTTGGTTAGGCCAGCTCCCTCTGGTTAGCTGTACAACATCTGCTGGCCCAGCCCCAGCAATTACAGGCAGTGAAGAAGGTTATGCTAGACTGTGTGCTGGTAATATGAAGCTTCTTCTAAGGGAATTTGCCAATGGAGTAAATTAGACCAGAGCAGCTTCTGCCAGACCTCAGTGGACAGCTGTCTGTTGAACCCCAATATTGACCAGCATGCCCATGTCTCTGCTGGGCCTACATTAGGCTGAACTATGGCTTCATGTTAATTTCAGCTGATCTGCACTGATTTATAGCAGCAGAGACCCCTCAAATTTGTGGCTGTGCCTGCCTGCTTGCAGTGCTTTTGTGTTTTTGGACTTGAGTGTTCTGTAATAAATCCTGAGGTGGTGCAGAGAGGTCTGGAAGCAGCCAGCCAGCTGTGGTTTTCCTGTCTGGGGGTGGAAAAAGGGCACAGCTGTATTGCAAGGAGCTCTCAAGTCTTTACCTTCCATAAGACATCTGTCCTACACTGTGCTTGCAGAGCAAATCCTCTGTGGCCTGTAGGAAACCCTTCTGCTGCTCCATGCTTTTGTGGAGGATGGATGGTTCAGGAGCTGGTTTAATCTCTGGGGAATTTTCATGGTTTCATAAGCAACCTATAACATTACCATCCACTGCCTGGTAATATGCCTTCTCTAAGGCACAGGTGTTTAGAGAAGATAAATGTTAGTTGTTGATCAGGAGTCAGGTAACCTTCATGTCTGTAACATATGTATAATGTCCCTGTGACTATGAGTCCAGTGCCCCATACTGTGTGGGTCCTGAACAGCAGCACCACAGAGCTCCTGCTTCACCGTCTGATAGTAAAGGAAAGGATTTTTAAGCCTTATAAAATAAGTCTCTTGTCTACAGACACCGTTCTGACCATAACATTTATTCCCATTCAGAAATAAAACCTGCAAAAAATAAAGACTAGATAATTAAATGAAGAAGGCCCATTTTAAATGAGTTCTGTCAAAAACACAGAAGGAAACACAATCAGCCTTTCAGAAGAAACTTCATTAAGTCTACACCAGCAGCACTTTAAACCAAATTTGAAAGTGAGCAAACACTGAAAATGGAAGAGTAACTTGTCTTCAAATAGGAGCTGCAAGACTGAACAGAGCCTGTGATCTCCTACATGTTCTTTTTAGGGTTTTTCAGGAAGCTCAGACTACATTTCTAGGGAGATCTCTCTGTGCGTGCATGTTTTGGGCAAGTATCTATTCCATGATCGTGTCTTAACAGTTTGCAAAAGGCTTCCTAATTGCGACTGGCCACGTTAGTTGCAGTGTAACAGGAATGTGGAATAGGCTCAGTCAGAAGTAGGCATGGTTCCCTAATGTGCTTCAGTGCAGTCTTTTCTTTGCACAATAATCTTTCTGTTAGACTAACCACTGAAGGGACAAGTTTGAAGTGATTTTCAGCACATCCTTATAATTGCCACAGAACTCAACTATGTTTCTAATACAACTATGTTTCTAATAGCAACAAATAGTACTTAGGACTTCAGGTGGTGTAAGTGTGGAAGTATTTTTTGTAAACATGAAAGCTGTTTAAGCAAACAAACACAAAATAAAACCTGAAATCCTACAGAAATATGCAATTGAAATGTCTACCAGATCCGGAGCTTTCTGGCTGGCCCTCCCTTGCGTGATGTATGCTACTTTACAGAACGTAATATTCCAGACATTTAAAGATGCCTCTCAATGTCAAGTGTTGCCACTCTCAGTGCTGAGAGCACTTTGCTGGTGACCCAAGCAGATCCTACGTTGCCTTGTAGTAGCCCCATAAATGGGTAATGAGACGATTAGCACTTCAGAATAAGATAACAGTATGCAATGCTGATGCAGATGCTTGTATCTTAAATGATAGGAGCTCTGAAGGGCCTATAGTTAACTTGTATCTGGTTTCCTATGCTGTGAAATTAATGTGGCCATCATTGTCTGAGACTGCAGAAAGCCAGAAATGGCTCTGAGGAGATACTGCTCCTTACTCTGTCCCTCAAACTGGGGAAACTCTGAGTCTTCAGATAAAAGGTGTACTGTGTAATTTTTCCCAGTATTAACACATATGATCAACTGGTATGGAATGGGAGGCTCCACAGTCCTTGGGCAGTATGTTGTAGGTGATGGTGCTTTAGTTGCTGGAATTTACCAGTTGAGTTGTGGTGGTGGGACTGGTGTACCCGGCTCTCTTGGTGTCTGTGCTGCAAGCTGACTCATTCAAGGAGTACTCTCTTTTTAAGCATTCAAAACCATTTGGGCTCTTGGAGAACAAAAAAGCAGACACTGTCCAAGGATGTATACATGTTCTTTTTACTTGCTCAACTATGGCTTTGTGAAGAGAACCCTGTGTAGAAAATGCATACAGTTGGTTTTGCTCTTTAATCTTCCGGAGTATTCAAGGCATCTCTTTCCTCTTTGTACCTTTGATCTCTCATTTTCTATGTGAAATTATTAGCACTACTTATGATGCATCTGTTCTTTATGCGTGTCCTTTCTGATGTTTTTCTGTCTAAAGTGTTGGATCTTTTCTTTCCAAGATTCTGTGCAACTGCCATGAACATTAGTAGAAGTTAATAGAAGAAAAATAGGCTTCACAGGAGTAGGAATGACCCTGTCAATGGGGAAAAATGTCCATTAAGAATATGAACCGTGGCCATGCTGTCTCATTCATGGACACTGTCAGTGTGTGAATGCTTTGTCCTACAACACTTAAGCAGATATTGCTGTCCTTTAAGATCCTATTATTTAAAATATAATTGGTGGCGAATATAAGAATTGAGTGCTCCTCTCAAAAAGCCATTGCTAGAATTAAAACAGGGAAGATCAGTAAAGGTTATTTCCTGAAAGGATAGTAAATGGTGTTAACTGTGATGAAATGTAACTTGCTGATGTCCTTTGTATATGTGCGAATTTCTCTCTCTTTGCTTAGATTGTTCTCATTAAATAAGCTGCTAATGTGAATTGGACAGGAAATAATCAGCACATAGTAAGGAAAGCATCAAGACTTATTGAACTGAGAGGTAACTAATGGCCTATTTGCTGCAGTCAGTATTTCACTCTTTCTGTCCTGCATAATAATAAATCTTGATATTGACCAAAGCTCTGGCATACTGCATGCATGGTTAAAGTTCCACTGTAAGAGTGCTCATCTCCATTCAATGCAGGATGGCCAAAATGAGTAGATTCTGGCTCCTTTCCTCAGTCTTCTAAACTCACTTTCTAAAGAGGAACTAAACTGAGAGACCTAGGAAAAATATGCCCATTAATATCTAAGCTTTGAATGTTTCATTTGTGTTCATCAGAGATGAATGGTAGGTCTTCACTGAACTCTGCTGAAACCAGCTGTGATGCATGCATTTCCATGTGCAGTCTTGTTAGAGCAGCAGTTGTTCCAGAAATCTGTGCCACGCACTTTCCTGAGAGAAACATGGAAAACCATAGCTTGAGAATTTGCTGCTACTCTCTAAACATGAACCCTATTTTTTTATGCGCACAGCTATAGTACTATACTGCTGTGTGTTTTCTCAAATAAAGAGGAAATGCCATCTGTATACTTTGATTGTTTGCATCTGATGGTACTGGGTCACGAGTCTCCATGTCCATGAGCAAAGCACTGTACAACTGTGCATCCTTGTATGCAGTTTGTATCAAAATGTGCACTTACTAGGAGGAATGGAGAATTCTTTTTATCTGTCTTTAGCTATTCTGTGTTGTGAAGTAACAAATACAAAATACTCTTCTGTTTTACTTAGGAGAATGAAGAAACAAGTTTTCAAGTCCCTGTCCCTGAGAAGAGTATGTATCTTCCTAACCATAAGCTAGTGTAAATCAGGAATTCATAATAGCATGTTTTTGTTGAGCATTTAACATTAGCAGTCCTCTAACGAGAGTCGGCCTTGCCAAAAGCAGTCCAAGTAGTCTGTATCATTTTTACTCAGCCATATTGCTGAGGAACACAGCTCTGATTGAGAGTCTTGTCATTTACTTTGTTTATCTATTGGCAAGTTTCTGAATAATCTGCTAAGAAAACCTCAGATAGTAATTTAGTTCCTACTTAGACACAGACACAATTTCCTTATTGAATACCATTAATACTATTTACTCTCTCTTCTTGCCTCCTTTTCATGTGTGCCACGCTTACAGTTTATTCCAAGTACTGTCACAGTCAGTGTGGTGTCTGGTCTGTAATGCAATGGTTGACTGAATTTGTAAATGTTGGACACAGTGATGGTGAAATTGCCATTTTTATTCATTTCTTTTAGCAGAGTTCTTACAGGAAGCTGATTTGGTTTTGTACCTTAAATACATTAGAGCAAATCTCTGATCTTTGAATGCTCTGGTTTTTTTCTTTGCTGTTTCTGAGTAGATAGGCCATTGGCAGATGGACAGCTTTGAGAAGCTCAAATGTAAGAGGTGCAAAAAATGAGACATTCCCTCAACTTCCATTCTTTCATGAAGTTTTTCCCTACCACAGCACCAAAGTATGAAATAACTACAACAGATGTTAGATGAAATCTTCAGAGCTTCAGATACTCTTGTTCCAATACTACATCAAAGTGTTTTTAATTTGCACTGCTGCAATCACAGTTCTGGCTATCCATGCTGAAACGAGGAAGCACATAGAGCTCCTTTTGCTGGGGAGGGGGGACCTATCACTTCTTTAACTGTACTGTGCTTTTTGTTGCATTTTGTTTCAATGTGAACACTGGGACATTTGTAGAAAGCCTCTGGAATGATAACAACCAGTGCACTGTTTCATGAAACTGAAAGTGCGCTGAATTGCAGCAAGAAGTTGTCAATTTAGCTGAGTTTTAGGCATTGAAATAGGAAATGCTATAAAATATTTCAAGCTCTTTAGACATAAAAATATGTGCAATGGCTGTATTTTAAACATACAAAAGAAAGATGGAGTATTTGGGTAGCAGCTGTGATGCAAGCTCAGTAAATGGACTAGAGAATGCACAGAAGGTTGGAGTTTGCTGTTGCCTTGAGACTCCTGAATGATTGCAGTAATACATTGAAC
This sequence comes from Agapornis roseicollis, assembly GCA_002631895.1. Classification (NCBI taxonomy): domain Eukaryota; kingdom Metazoa; phylum Chordata; class Aves; order Psittaciformes; family Psittacidae; genus Agapornis; species Agapornis roseicollis. The sequence goes on along the minus strand of NDXB01005927.1, from coordinate 27,365 downwards.
TTCTAGTCTTGGTTTCCTATGTAACTGAGTGCATATAGGACAATAACAATAGGGAAAAAAGTATGCAAACAGCATGGATACTGCAGGGAGAAACAAAGCAAGCAGGGAAGCTCTAAATAGCCTTGTAGTGTGTGGATAAAAAAAAAGTAGCTTGGCACAAACATTATTGCAATAATCCAAGCATGAAATAATCAAGGAATGAATCAGAATTCTAGTTGCTGGATATAAGTGGAGCCTTTGTACGAAAAGCCTGAGCAAGGCCAATACTGCAGTTGATGCAGTCGATGTAGAATTATATCTACTATTTTTTGCGATATCAGACGGCTGCTTTGTGTCATTCCGATCACTGTTCAGAAGATGATCTTCTCAGTATCTCTGTCCCAGGAGTTGTCCCATCTCTCCTGATTCCCAGGAAGTATCTCCGTCTTACAGAATGTGGCATTGGAGACTTGCAGTTTTAAATCATTATGTGTCTTGAAAAAGCAGCCCCTGCTTGTCAAAGTAATATGGCTGCCCTGCTGGGTTCCCTTGCAAGGAAAGCATGAGCAAAGGCAGTGCCACAGTGGGCTGCTGGGTGCTGGCAGTCATTGCCACCAGCACCTTGTAGGTAGATGGAGGTGCCATGTGTTTCTTTTATGTTGAACCTCACATCCCTATTAGGGAAAAGCCGATTTAAAGAGTCTCATCTTTGGGTGTTTTGAGGTGTTTTTTAGTACCACAACATGAGTACTTGGCAGTTGAGGGTATTCTGATTCTTGTAATATGTCCGAGGTAGGAGTGTTTATGTGGTGGGAACTGAAGGACAGGGCAATTGAAGTAACTTAAATATACCCGAGGCAGCATACAGCAGAGGTGGAGATGCAGCCCAGGTCTCAGTGTTGTGCACTGTTTTTTAGCCACACACCCAGCCTCTCAAATGCTAACTGAAGAGATCTTGGTTGCCTTGGAGACTGCCTCTTCTTAGGGGACACCATCTTGGTAGCACAGGTGTAGGGAAGCTTGTGAGCCTAACAGGAGGCCTTCCTGGAGGTGGTCCAGCTGTGGAGCTTAATTCTTCATCCAGCAGCAAACTGAACTGTGCTGCTTTGTTGAAACTCTCGGTCTATTTGATGCTCTCAGTTTTTTCCAGAGGGGCTGGGACAGTGTTGGGCTTGAGTCATAAGACATTCTTTTCCTATTCAATGCGCTGAACGTTTGGCTCTAAATTACAACTTTTTTTTTATTAAAGAGTTCCTGTGCCCAAAGAGTTGGCTGGGCACACTTTTAACCATCAAATTAAATAAATATGAAATCCTGCAATGGCATGTGAGCTGTGCATATAAATTACATCTTTAAGCAGCACTTGAGTGATTTTCTGGAAATGTTTTAAACTCTCCTCTGAACTCTTAAGGGTCATCTCTGTAGCCTTCCTCTCTGGGCGAGGCTGTTGGCGATGGGATGATTTACTGGAGAGGTATGTTGCTCTGCGGTATAAAAGTAATGTCAAGCTGTACTGAGAACCTGAGTCTTAAGCTTCTGTTTTATAGAGCTGGGAAAGCAAGTGGGTTTAATTCAATTGAACCCTGAATGAATGTTTCCTAAGTATGTGTTCCCACCTACTCCCGTCTCTTGACACTGCCACATGGTGACGTGAGTGGGACTGCAGGCTGATGATAATAATGGGATGATAAGGACAGTTAGTGAGATGACTGATTTTGTTCATGAAGGATTAGAAACCCTATGTTCCTGTTGAAAAGATACAAAGATTCCAACTTGAGCTGTCATAGTAAGGACTGGTGGGCATCACTGACTCGAAGTCCTTATGTGTGAACCCTCAGTAGGGTGAGGTACTTCTAAGGCATGCAGTTCCTTTAAAAATACTTAGGTGGGCTAACTTGACCAGCAAGCAGTTCTTCCACCAAAGGAGTCTTCCCAGCCATGAATATTAGGCCTTCTGTCTTTCTTCATCTCAAAGAAAATCTTGCCTATCATCTTCCAAACACTACTGGTGAGTTTACCCTAAGCCACAGGTAGTGGCTGAAGTTAACTCTTTCTTTGCTTGCAGTCTTACATCAGGCATGTTTGCCCCACACTGCTGTGGGGTTACAGCGTTGCAGTCATGTACACTGATACACATCTATTCTAGCATGTTGTGATCGCTGTTGTAAAGACCAGAATGGCACAGAGAGGCTAGGTGCTGTGCCTCAAGTGTGGCTGAGCAGAGGGATGAACTGGGGTTTCTGAAGCTGGTCTATACTGCTTTTTATAACCTTGCTGTAAATGAGAGCATTTAGGCCAACATCTAAGTTGTCCAGCTGCCAGAAAGCTCAGGAGGGGCATGTTTCACATGGGCTTCTTGATTACTGACTCACTTCCGAGACTTTCCAAACTGCCTTAGTGTATAAATTTCCTCAGAAATGAACAAAAGAGGAAATGTCCCTACAATTGAATGCCTGAAGGTAATGAGTATTGACATGTGGACTGCAGTTTCTGTTGCTTTTCCTATGTGGAACAGTGAAATAAATGTCTCCTGTCTCTTTCCCAGCTCACCTGTAATACACTCACAGCTATTAACTGTGGTGATGAAGGTCCCATAAATGTCAATCATGTGCTTTGCAGTGTGCTGGATCAGGACCTCTCATGACTCACTTGCTGTATTTCACATTATGTGGACCTTTGCCTTCAGCACTGGGGTCAGTCCATGTGCTGAGCTCCTGTGCAAACAAACTGGTAAATGGATGCTCCAAGAACTGAATTGTTCTTTGTGTTTGTGTGAATATAATTGTCAAGTACAGAAATAAGACTTACCCTGAGGTAATGATGGCAATGAAGTCATGGAGAGTTTAGATAGATCACGTTCAGTATTACATGCTGTCTTTGGCTCCCGAGGTGTGGTGGTGTGTCTCAGGCTGCTGCTGAAGCCTTCTGGCCCCTTGGGGTATAAAAAGCTGTTTTACGTGCCAGATGTTAGTCTGCTCCTAACCAGACGTGACGTGAACTTTTCAGATAGATTCCAACTTGGAAGCTTCAGTGGCACTTCAGATCAGGTTAGTAATTTATATTTCTGTTGCTGGAGACTTGAAATTGAGACACTTATATGCATGATGCAGTATAATCACATGCTGATCTCTCATGAAGGGGATTTGCTACATGAAGCTTGCGGAGAGAGTTGGATGTGACTTTTGTAAAGAAGGGTTTGGTGTATGTAGCTCAGTTCCTGTTCATATTGCACAAGAGCTCCCCAGATGTCAGCAGGACTTAATTGCTCTCAGTGCAAACACAGAAGAGTTACCTCTGTCTTTAAATTTGTACAAGCCATCTGAGAAATGGCTTAGTATTAAATGCATGAGTGGCTGAAGCAGGGTGTAATGAGGTGAGGACTACGAGCTGGAGTAGGTACTAAGAGCCTTCCTTTCTCTGCTGTTAAAAATCCCATAACTGTGTAGCTCTATGCACAGTTAAGTGCTTCATACTCCTGTAGAAGTCTCCAATGTCTAAGAAGCTTTGGGTTTCAGAAGCGCTCCTTCAGTAGTGCTTCCTGCCTCAGTTTCCTGTGTTGATGCTTGTGCTTCACAAAACTGGTGGTGATGTGTACCACCCTTAGACCTGGTCAGCTAGCCACCAGGTTCCAAAGTGGAGGGGGAGGAAAGAGGAATTGGAAGACCGGATGCAATAGAAGGCTCAAATGCATAAGCCTGTTTCCTTGGGAAAGTAGGCTAATCCATTATGGGCCCCTGTTCAAAAGTGCAAGCTCTCATAAGTAGATTTTTAGAATACCTGCCAGTTCAAGTCTTGCTTCTGTGTGGAAGTCCCTGTAATGTCAGCAGATCGGTTCTTAAGACTGGAGAAGGTCTGGGTAGTTCAAGTGGTCAAAATACTAGTCACAATTCTGTTCTGCTGTGCTGCGTATAACTGTTCAGATGTTGAGGTTTCTCTTTCTGATGGTGTTGTTTCATCAAGGCCGTCTATGGTCTTGGTGATATGTGACAGTGAAGGAGTTCTGCACAGAAGCCCTTAGAAGAGTGCATGGTAGACAACCACCATGGCATTAGCAGAGGACCTTAAATTAGGGATGATGGTTGTGTTGTGGCACCTGGACATGGGATTCAAGGTTGCATCTTGTGATTTCTGTATGAACTGGAGTGCAGAGTACAGTAAATATGTTCACCTTTTTTTCCCCCCAAAGTACTATTGGAAGCTGTAATAAAAAGTAACTGCTGGGAAAGTAGTTTTGCTGAGTTATACTATTTTTGAAAATGCATAATACTCCATAGGCTTTTAAGTGATACTGGGCATATTTAACATTCTTTGATGTTAATTTCCTGGTATATGGACATCTTGACTTATTAAAATAAATAAGTACTTTCAAATTTAATGAAATGATGGAGGAAATGGCCTTTTTTCACATTCGTGTCTGCTTCGCTAGGTAATTTAATGTTTTAAAATGTAAGTTCATATTAAAGTTTAAAATTCAAGTATCGGTTTTTGAAATTCTGTAATAAAAAGGTTTTGCTGTAGGAGAGATGTATGAATTAGTGAGCATGATAACACAATTAACAATGTCTAGCTGATGATTTCTTCTGCATGAAATGCTGGCTGTAAATCCTCCCACTAGGACTTACAGTGATGCTCCAGTGGTAGGATCTTCTGGCACTAGTAAATGTTCCTTTCTTGGGGCACTACTCCATAGCCTGTCAGACTTGCCAACTCCCTGTATTCCAGAGTGGGGGTACATCTGTGGAAGACATCTTTTGTTCACCTTTTTTCCTCACACATTTTATTGATTTTTATTGTCTGTTGGAGCTTATACTGTAAGCTCCTTGGGTCATTTGTGTTGGCTGGCAACAAGATCTTTATATATTCTTTTTATACTAGATTTGTGTGTTTGCTTCCAAGGTCTTTGCATCTAGTGGGAAGGATTTCTTTCTCGCCTTGGGCATTGCTGTGTTATTAGTAAGTATAGGAAATGTGATTGGTCCTTTCTGCTGAGGGAGTGTAAGAATTCCCTGGAGGGAAGGTAATGCTCAATTTAATTGACTGGATATAAATATTTGAGTCCTAAATATTTTAACAGAAATCCTTATGTTTGAATGCAGGGATGTCCAGAGAATGGAAGTTTGCTCTGTCTTGCATTTCTTGAGGGACTGCTTACGTGCTGTGTTGAAGCCAAGGATGGCTTTATTTCATTTTGAGGCAGACGAGAAACTGAAGAACTTATTTTCAGGGAGAAAAATGGCAAGGGACCCAAATGAAAAACCTGCTCAGCTGAAGCAGAGGTGACAAAGTTCACTGTGATTATATTGATTTTAAATTACTGTGTAGAGCTGGGACTAGCCTATGTCTAGTCGTGATCATGATGCGAAGAAAGGAAGAAGGCAGGAATACTCCTCTCTTCTCTGCTTCCAAATAGTTTGTTACCAGTAAGATAACAGAGCAGTCTCATCCTCCTGATGTCCCTGACATGCCAAGGCAAAGGCCTTCTGGCATCCTCAGTGGAGCTGAAAGGGGATAAGAGGCACAGTGAGACTCAAATGTAGTTTTTTTCCTTCTCAGCAGCCTATCCTTGTGCAGTGGCTGCCTGAACCAGGGGAGCGTGCGCTGCCCTGTTCAGTGTGTGACAGATGCCTACAGTCTGTGTGTGTCCCCAGCTCTGAGAGATGACATTAATAGGAAACAGAGCATGTCTGTGTTTGATGTATTTTGGGTGAGAAGTACACCTGCCCATACCACAACTTACAGCTAATCTAGAATTAATAGCAATTAATAGCACCAGTATTAATTTACTAGAAGTTTTACAGAAGTCATTACTGTTTAACTTCAGTTTGCATTTGTTTCAGTGCCAATGAGAAAATTAGTAAGAGTTAATGCTTTATTTTAGACCATTCTTATCTATTTTATATCTAGTGTGCCTTTTGGGAACAAAACCTAAGAGCAAATAAAGGTAATTATGAGAGAGATTTCCTATGTTATTGTAATGAAACTCTTAGTTCCCACATGACTGAAAGCACAGAAAAGATGTCTTGTACCTGCACTAAATCCAGCAAAGTTGTGATGGGAGATGTTGTGTCTCCTTGTTTGGTGTGATGGAGAGAATGCCTGAGGCACTTGGGTAGGGAACATGACTATTTCTGTTTCTTCCCCATGGTTTTTGAGCAGTCTGAATTAGTGTGCATGCCTGGGCCTATGCCAAGCAGAGATGCAGCTTCCAAGTGAGACTTTATTGCTACAGTCCTAGATGATTAATTTTGTACCAAACTGTATGGCCCTGATTAACCCAGAACACAATAATGCTTTTTCAAAGATCTTCAGTCCATTACTTCTGTTTCCAGTGTACTTCACAAGGAAAATAGTTGTTTCTTACCATTAAATGTTCAAGTAGAGTCTAGGACATGAAAATCAACCTGAGCTCACAGTGGCTTGTGAGCCTGTTATGTTTAATTTTGCCTTCAGTGAGGGAATGTCTGATATGTCATTACTGGTAACACTTTTGTAAGGTCAGGGACTATTGGCCCTACCGCTCTAAGGTGGTAACTGCTGTTATCTATCTTGAGCCATCCAGAAGACTGAGGAAGTTGAGACTAGAATCAAAACCAGGGTTTGTAGGTGGACTTCATCTGTCTGCAGGCTACTTCTGAACATGGTAGCATGTGTGTGTGAGCCACCCGGGGCAGCAGGTGCTTTGTGTGTTTTCTAATCAGTGAGTCTCTAACTAGCTGGAGCGGGAACTGTTGTTCTCACAGTGCAGTATTTATTGAGGATGCAGAGCTGGCAGGAGAATGCTACCTGCCCTGTGCTGGATCTGTAGAAGTGGGAAGTGTTGGGCTGTCCTTCAGGCACCGCAGGATTGCTTTTGCATTCACAGCTCTCAGCCTTTTTTAATAAGATGTTGAGATACATTTGGGGTAAGTTTGTTGGGGTCTTTATGGTTTGTTTTTAATTTTAAGTTCTGGAATACTGTGTAGCTCCCTTGCAGAAGTGCAGGTCAGAATAACCTATCCATATTTCGCAAATCGCTGAACTTTAATACCTTTCTTTGGGCACTGCCAGGCTCTTAGAAACCCCCTGTTTGTTAAATCAATCTTGAGGTTTTGTATAGTTCAGGTCTTTAAAAAATCAGAATAGAAAAACCTAATCTTCCTGTTGTCCTTGGGAAAGCTTGTAGCCTTATCAACATCCCCTGGCTTGTATGGGGAAAGCAAATACACCCCCTTTGTGCCAAAGGCTATATACAGGCACAGCCCTATATTATTTATGTAGGACCATGACTTCTGTGACCCCTTGCAGTTGAGAGCTTGCCAGAATAAGTAATACAGTAATGTGCTGCTGGCTGAATGTAGGCATGCTGGGAGTGATGCAGCAGTGATGGTGTGAAGCAGGAGCACCATTCAGGCACTTGCTTTTGTAAGAGAACCTTTTCTACATACAATGAGCAGTCTAGGTGTCACCTATGTAGCCCCATCAGAAGTACCCTGTCCTACGCGGAGGTTTCATATCTAGGAGAGAGACATGTCAGACTTCATATGGGCCTCCTGAGCCTTACTGATGTCTTCTGAGATGAGGGCACTTAGCAGAATCAGCTGAGGTGACCTCCATTTCCTAGCATGTGCTAGTTCTGCTTTATGCTTCTTTTCAGTCTAGGTCAGGCTTCAGCTAGAGTTGATAGACTTGGGTCTCATTATCTGTTCTTGTCAATACTCAGTTTCCTTGACTGCACACATCTTTCTTCCTTGAATATCCATACCAAGGCAGAGATCTCCAGCCGATTATACTGCTCAGTCTCTCCTGCAAACACTTTTTTGACTAATTGTGTCCTTTCTGCCCAAGACTGGCTTTCACAAAGGATATATTGCTGACTTCTTAGACACCAACTCCCATTGTCTTGATGCAAAGACATTTTCTCCTGAAATGAAGGGAAAATTATTTATAATCAATGAAACTAAATGCTGTCCCTGTATGGTTTTAAACACAAAGTACTGGAAACAATCTGTGTTCTGCCAGTCAGTGCCTCTGAGAGGTGTTTCTCAAGCAAGCTACCTGCCTGGAGGCTGATAGGGAAAGCTTACTTCTTAAACAAAATTGGTTCCAAAAAGTCATGTTTTGCCTCCCTGGAAGCCTGTATTTTTTGTAGCCACCTGTCCTGACTGATTCCTTGTGTGATTAAAACCTGTGTGGTTGCCAGTGTATGCTGATAGAGGTTGTTTTACGGCAGGCTGGGCTGTGGGACCATGTTGAGGTGTGCTCTAGGAGTATTTCACTCCCTCTGCTACATGGAAGTGTGCATGGCCACAGAAACCCAAGTTGAAACTCTGCATGGTTCATACAAACTTTCAGGCTGTGGACTGAAGCGGCACACATTGAACTGTCAGAAACTGGATCCATCCTCACTTACAAAAGGACAGATAAAGGAAGAAGCATCTCCAGCAGGCAACTTCTATAAGTGGATTTTTATTACATACAGACCTCGAGGACCATCAGACGAGGGTTTTGATTTATGAGATAACAGTTGCCTTTAAAATACTGAAGGGAGGATTCAGGAGAAGGTTACTGATTAATTACTGTTGATAGAATTGACACAGGTATAATGTGACATTGCCACAGCGGATGGAAGCCACTGGATAGAAAGGCAGTGGAAACATGTTTATTTAGTTTTCTACTCTCTTTATCTTGCTTCTTCTTGTACAGGTGACTCATGAACAAACCTGTACAGATGTTGAAGTGAGGTTTTCTGTGTTTAGTGCGCTGATAAAAAGCTAAACATTAAAGTTTTTATATAAGAAATGCATTATAAATTAATTTAAACAAAGTGCCTCTTTTCATAGTTTCCTAATATCCAGTGGTCCCTGTTGTTGGGGTTTTTGTGGTGGTTTTTTTGTTTGCTTGGTTGTGGGTTTTTTTGTGACATTTTTCCTTTTTTTTTTTTTT
>NDXB01005927.1:0-18391 GCA_002631895.1 Agapornis roseicollis | reverse complement strand
TTTTGTGTTTTTTTTGTTTGTTTGGTTTGGGGTTTTTTTTTTATATTTTTCTTTTTTTTTTTTTTTCCTCCTGAATATGGATATTAAAGCAAAACCAACTGATGGGAAAGTGGAATGTGTGTTCCACAGCACTAAAAATAGGTGGAGAGCTTTGTCTTCAATGGCTTAAGAAGGGAGCTTTCAAGACCTTACATATGAATAAATTTTGCAGACTTAACCTATTTTCAGTTGTTTAATCCAAAATAATACCAGTATCTCCTACAGAAATGGATAATACAAGGAAAGTGTAGGACTTCATTTTCAGGGAGATAAACTTGGTTGAATGAATACTACTGGAAGGGAGAATTTAGGAGCAATCTTAATAGAAATCTCCAATTAGTTGAATGGCTGGTTATCTGTGACAAGACATATTTACTAGGCACTGGAAGCTGCATGAGTGCTTAGAAAGAAAAAGGTAAAATAAGATTAAAGCTCGTGTACTGTGTGTTGTGAAATGTGGGCAATCTTTGCAAGGCTTTATGGCTTAAATAAATTTTAGAGAAAATATTGGGAGAAAGGTATTAGTGGAGCATAATATTATGAAAATGGCAGTGTTTGGGTACCTTGTTAAAATCTCTGCCCCAGAGCCATTTTATTGCACGTGGCTCTAATTTGATAAGCAAGGCTTGCAGAACTGGGCTGCTAGGTTTCTATTAGTAAAGGCAGCTCTGTGAAAAGGAGGAAGAAATTCTATCCCTTTCAGTGCATAAATAAAGCCAAAATGAAACAAACTGAAAGCTACATGGTAAATGGTATGAGGGGTCACCCCTGAACTCCTTTAATAAAATTAAACCCCCAAATAATAATGAAATCCCACAGGAAGTAACTTATGAAAATTTCAAAATCTGTTCTTAGTCCTAGAGATGGCTTGAATTGATTAGACATAGGTGTAAGGATGAGGTGAAGTGGCATTAAGTCATTTGTAGTTCCAGGGTGAGTTTTATACTGTAAAATGGCTGTATGTGGCTGAATATGTAAAAGAAAAAAGCAAGGTAGGTCTGGATGTGGAGTGCTTCATATGAGACATGGTTCTTTATTCATCACTGACAGTTTTACAGGTAATTGGCAAAACATTTGCCAGCTCTCAAGCAGTGGCATTTCCTTGTTTTCATACAAGGTGAATTTCGGGTTTCATCACCTCTTTTGAAGCCAGTTAATATCAGACAGAAGCACGCACCTATGTGTGTAGCATGTACCCCTGCTTTTGCATCTTGGATTCCTTTTCAGAAGACCTGTAGTGTTTTCTGTTCTACAATCCTGATGGTGATGTTTTCACTGAATGATGATAGAGACCATCCATACTTTTGAAGTACCCTGCCATGGCTGGGGACTGAAGCAGCAGAAGAAGCTTTAACACATGTAACTGAAATGCTGTAAGGTTAGAGGCATAAGATAGAGCCACTGGGACAAAAGTACGGGATAGAAGTAAACCAGAGCTGCATCTTCCTTTACTGTATTTGGCTTATTTCAGCACAGAGTTATGAATGTTCCTACTTTACATAGCAGTTGAGCAGTAAGTGTCCTAGGAGACTGTCCTGCAAAGGCCTCAAGTGCATGCTGTTTGTATCATTGCATCTGCTGCAGAAACAGAGAGTGGGAAAGGAAAGGAGTAAAGGGATGAGATTTATGTTTGTTTTGTTTTTCTTCGTCTGGAAGAGTCAGAGAAGAAGATAAGAGGCCGTTGAGTTGGTGGCCAGTGGCTGGGCTTCACCAGTGTCTCTGACAGGAGCTGAACAGGAGTTTAACATTCCCTGTGCTCCCCCTGCTAACCCTGCCCTCCATCGGAAGTTTTTCTCAAACCTCGTTTGAGATGAAAATGCAACAGTCTGGCATGAATGAACACTGATACAAATCTGTCTAATCTCCTTTCTCACTCCAAACTCAGTGATAGTTAAGACAGGATTATAAAGAAGCAAGAAAACTCGGCTCAGAAGTCTTGAAAATCAAAGCAGTTCAGGAAAACTAAGGTATTTTCAAACCTTTCTGCCAATTAACACCGGGCTGTGACAGCAGTCTCTTTTACCTCATGGAAATTCTAACTTGTGCTTACTTGGGTGGGTGGATTTAAGCAGGGGGAACCTATAAGAATTCCTTTTGATTAACTTTCCCTAGGCATTACGTCAAATTGAGCAATGCTTGACAGTTGGTTTTTTATCAGTTCAAAGAAGAAAATATTTAGCATGATTCAGAGATTAGATACCCATGCTGATGCTGTTAACTGTGCTGAGGACACTTTTTTTTTCAGCCAAATATGTGTCTCGGGAGGTGTTTCTTACTAAAGAACAAGCATGTGAATTTGGAAAAATTGCTATGGGTTTGGATCAAGTCCTATAAACTAGATGATCTTAAGGCCCTTTCCAACCCTAACTGTTCTATGATTATAGGGAATAAAGTAAGATAAAATTTTGTAGTCGCTTAAGCAATCATGAAATCTAATTCGTATCAGTAATTCTGTAGAACTATTTATGTGAATTTGCACTGCATCTATGCTTTTAATAATGTCAGGTCACTGGCATCCAACTGTGCATGAAATAAATAAGAATATTGTTGTAATCATCTTTGTGAGTGTTTAAAAATTATTGATTCAACCCAAGTACTGTTACTAGCAATACTGTAGGTGTTTTTACAATGGACCTTTTCCATCTTAAAATTCAATTAAACACAGCATGGTATAATTATTTTTTTAATTGTATTCCTTCCAGGGAGAGAATTAATTGGCTGCTGTTATAAGATGGAGTTGCTTTAAAGAGCAAAATCAGATTACAGTGTTTTCCAACTAGCTGGGATCCTCTGAGAGTAATGGAGTACTATAGAATCGTAGAATGGTTTGGGTTGGAAAGGACCTTGAGATCATCCAGTTCTAGCCCCCTGCCATGGGCAGGGACACCTCACACTAGATCATGTTTCCCAAGGCTCTTTCCAGCCTGGCTTTGAACACTGCCAGGGATGGAGCAATTACCGTTTCTTTGGGCAACCTGTTCTAGAGTTCACTCCAAGTACAGATGGTGAAATGAAGCAACTGTTTAACAACACTTAAGAAACAAGACAAGCAACACAAAACAGGTCAATAGATAAAGAATAATAAACTTCATTAAAAGTCTTAGGTGGACAGAATGTCATTATTAAAACTGAAATTGTCAGGATCCTGGGATTAATATCTCTGTGCTTTAAAAACTGTCATAATATCAATGGCCACAAGTAATCATGACATCAGTTGTATTTGGAGAGCCTTTAAAGGTCTTATCTAACCCAAGGTTAGATAAGCCCAGTATTGGAAATGTAGGAACAGAAGGATCCATAGTGGAGCAGTGATTATGTTCCTTAGTTCAAGGTTACGCTTCCAGCCGTGGTCAGTGGTTTGTGCTTGTCAATTTCTGATTAAATCAAAGTCATGCTACCTAGAATTGGGATCGCCTCTGAACGCTGCTGCTCTGTGCAGTGTTAGGGCTGCCAGTGGAGCTGGAGTTTGTAGGGAGAAGAAGCTGTTGCCATGGGAATTCTGAAAGCTGTCATTTCATCTTTTGTGAGCAGCTGGGGAGAAACGTGACTCACCAGAGCAAATTTTTCTTAGGGTGTAACTCTTGGCCATGCTGAGATGCCCACTCAGTGCAGAGACTGGGATGGCTGAAGAGGCCAAGAAGAAGGGGCAGGTTTGCTTGCCCTCTGCCCAGATCACTAGCAGACGTTGCTAGTGGCTGGGCTGGTTTGAAAACTCATGACTATGAGGGTTATTAGGGCATCTTACTCTTTTCCCAGGGCTTGTGCTTCTTCAGCAATCTCCTGGAGCAACTTTTCAAAGGAGTTCTCTATTGTAGAAAATGGTTGTGAAAATGAAAATCTCTTTTGTGAAGGTCAGCCTGAGTGGGGTGCTCAGTTGACATTTATGCCTTTCAGAAGTTCCTCTGAGTTGTTTTGTATGATGAAGAAACTTACTTACAGGGCACTGGGTAATTTTGGTTCACTGTTTTGTTTGCCTTGTTTTTAAGCTGTATCACCTGCTTGATACCTCTCTGGGCAATATTATTCCAGCCAACTGTTGTCATGGTTCAAACCCAGATTTTCCTGGCAAAGTTCTCCTTCAGTCTGACACTTCACAAGCTTTTCCCAAGGCAGAGGTAAATGCATACTCTTGGAAGGTCTGCTAAGATTCTGTAGCCTGCTATTTTCTGTGCTGCCTAAGAATTTAATCCAATAACCATTGCTAGTGGCTGTGTCAGCCTTTTGGATCAGATCCAAAGCATGCAAAAAAAAAAAAGAGGTTAGGTGCTTATGAGAAGCATCCTTCCATGGCAGCAGAATTTTGCAGGTAAGTTTGGGTCTGTCCCCCTAATTTCTTGTGTGCCCCTTTGCTCAGAAGAGGTAGAAAGAGAATACTACTTATTCTTCTCTGCCCATCACCTCTAGTCTCCTAAAAAAGTAATGGTTTGACTTCATATTGTTCCATCTTCTGTACTCCCTCTTTTCACTTCTTTCCTTTCCCAGTTTGCTCACTGGCACTGAATATGTGATGCATGGAAGTGATTCCCCAGGTATTTTTATTTAAACCTTGAAAAGTTCTTGCAGATCTTTATGAACCTCTGTCATCAGACTGTGAATGGGTATCATCAAAAGGTGGTTTGCTATGTGTCTGATACGTGCCTGTTGTCCCATTTTCTGTGACTTTGTGGCTGGATGGAAGTTCTGGGCTTGTTGTCAACACCTCCTACATCTGCATACAGAAACTGCTGAATCTGTGTTTCCTTATTCTGCTGTCTCTTTCCTGATCTAAAGAGTACTTGTGGGCAGTGAAATAAAGCAGGTGAAGAGCCTTATCTTACACTGATCCATGAGAAAAGGTAGAGCTCTGCTTGTGAAAACATCCTCTGGTATATCCACCTTCAGACCACATGCATGTTGGTGGAGAAATTAGTGCCCAATCTGCTAGTTTTATTCATGTACTTCTTACTTGCCCATTTACTTTCCCCCAAGCAGAGGATGACTTCTTCTTTGAGGCCTGTTTTTCCTCAGCTATCAAAGCACAAAATAAAGCAGCTGTTTATACCAATTTCTGCCATACTGTAAGGATCATTTAGTATGCAGGAGACCAAAAACTTCACTGAGTCTAATGATGCCATTTAACAGACAGTGCTTTTTTTTTGGCATAAATTAAGGCCCCTCAGAAAAAGGTTATAAAAATTGGAAGAAGCTGTGTTGTCTGAGAGAAATGCTGAAAAAAGAGAGCAGTGGATCGAGGAAGACAGTTTTGTAGTTTTAAGAGCTGATAAATCTTCAGCTGAGCAAGGAATTCATGTAATCATACACTGAGTTTCAAGAACTGCTATTGTTTCCTGAGTTGAGATGAAGTTCCTGTGCTTATGGAAAGGCATTAGGTAGAAGAGGTTTTTTTAGCCTGGATTTCTCTAACTCTGGGGCATTGACTTTTGAGAGAAGACATTGCAGAGAAGATAATATCTCAATTAAAGGAGCTTTTCAGAAAGCAGTTAGGAAGAATTTCTATTTCTAATACAGACATACAACATATATGCTAAACAGGTTGATTAAACTAGCCACCCACCTCAACCTGACAAGTAGAGCTCTGTTGTGCCTAGAGCCTGAATTCTTAAAGGGAAAGAAATCCCTCCCTTGAGTTCATGTTCTCCGATTTCTATGATTAAAATAGGCTGACATTTCCATTGGTTTTGGTTCTCTTTTTTACTGGGCTTTCTAGAATCTCCTAAAGTTTCCTATTGCTGTTGTATGTGGTACCTGCAATCCTGAAGATCCCTTTTCTGTTGCTGTAATTCAGAACAAAGTCTGATTGACTGATTTGTTTTTAATAGTAACATCCCAGAATCCTACTGCCTATCTTTCTTGCACCAGTTAGCTCTCTGTTAACCAGGGGTGCTATTGCTTTCATTATGTCTTCAGAACTTGTAAAAAGATAATTGTTAAGCTAGATGCCAATAGGACTTTAGTGAAGACTTGTTTAGAGCTCAGAGGTTTCAGCAGCAATTGATTTGATAAAATAATGACTTTTGTTCCCATGTGGATATATTTCTGTCTTTTCAGGCACTGTTTGTTGAATGGAGGGAAATGGGCATCAGAGCCAGAGCCTTTAGTAGAGGGCTGCTGAAAGCAGTTGTGACATGTTCCCTGTAACTTGCATCTCTGAGGCCTTTTGATTATGGGACTGAAAGAGAAGCAAATATTCTGTGTGATCCTGTCAGTGCTGTTCCCATGGTTGTCAGTGTTCTGTGCTGTACCTTCATATCCAAGCCATTATATTTTGCATATGATTTTCTTTTGTTACTAGGCTTTCCCTGTTTAAACTCCTAATGGATGTAGGTGCTGGCTGCTTAAAGCACATTTAAAAACCTGGCAAAAAAAAACCTCTTTAATTGACATCTAAATGTTCGTGCAGCTCTCCTGCATAGCCTTTTAGGGATGTCTGCATACTGTCGTGACAGCTTGCTGCTATTAAACAATTAGCTTCTGTGGCCTGCGCAGGTAGGAAAAAGGCTTGTAAAACTGAGGGATGCGTAACTGTATTTAAGTGCTATATTGGCAGAACCCCCTGTATTAAGTAGTGATGCTGCTGCTTCTTTTCTTTAACTCTTAACACTGCGGATGACTGAGTTGAATGCTTCCCTGCTGCTTGTTTGCAAGCTGTTGGTGTTGTTCTGAGGGAGCTCTTACATTGGTTTGACTTTTCATTTTAAGTTAATGCATTGTAGTTCAGAAGGATAAAATAGACACTTCCAGCTAACTGCTAGAATTATCATATCCATTTCTGTAAGATAATTTCTATGCCTTTTAATTTGTCCTAGGGAAAAAATGAGTGTGCTGGGATATGTTACCAGGTTTGGAACTTACTAGGAGATTTGAGGGCAGCAAACTGAAGATGGTGGCTTTTCTCAGCTCCTGATTCTCCCTTTGTTTGCCACTAATGTGTTGGGTGAAAGCTCAATTTAACATTTCCCTTTGCATGTCTGCCCAGTAGAGGTTTTCCAGTGAGGAGCAGTGAATGGTAATGGTGTCCAGATTTCTCTTTAGTAGAACAGCTCTGCTTTCTTACCCGGTCAGATGTGGGGTAGGAAGAACAGGAACTGATCACTCACCTGCTGCTTCTCTCTGCTTGACTACTCAGGATCAAACTGGGACCACAGGCTATAAAGTCCTTCCACATTTTTAATAGCACAAACATTTTTACAATCTCTACTAATACATCATAGTTTGTTTTGACTTGAATGTAGTCAGGAAAACTTGTAATCAAGGTATCGACTTCTGTGATGTGATAGAGAAGATTTTAGTGTTTAGAAAATGAATGAATTTAAAACTCGATAGTTGAAGGTCAGAATCCTATAAATGGTAACTCAGCTAATGTAATATTCATACCTTGGTCTAAAATAGTGCTGTTTATCAATATGTTATCCCTGTCTGCTGTGATTGTATAGGGTAGAAATGCATTTGTGCACTGACAAATATCTAAGGGAGAAAGAGACAGGGTATTATACAGTCAATATATAGGAAAATTCAGGAGTGAGGCACCTGAGGGGATTCATAGGCCATGAACCATTATTCACTTCTGACTAAAGCAAACTGTATTGTTTAACCATTAACCACTGTCAATACTTGTCACAGTAGAATTGCCTGGACCATCCTTCAGCTGCTTCTGTGCATCAGATTAATGCCTTGTTTTAGTAAAAAGACTGAACTAGGAGTGGGGGAAGCACCTGATTTGTTTCTAGTGGACTTAGTTCTCAAATCAGAGATGTGTCCTAAGGGCTAAGAATTATTGCTGCTTCTCCAGGATGGATGGACCGATGGACACGTCACATACGCTGTCACCAAATACTAGCCTGATACTGGTTGGCAATCAGTTAGTTCCAGGTCTGAGAAGCAAAATTCATGCATGGATGTTTTACAAGTCAGAGGTCTGGTTTGTGCTGGCAAGGTTTTCTTGGACACTAGTTCATTGGCTGCTATCTCCCCCTGCCTTCTCTGAGCTGTGTTGCCTGGCTAGGGACATTTTCAGGTTACAGTGGTCTGTAATTTTAAGTAATCCTTAATTATCCTTTGTCATCCTGAAAGAAAAGGTGTGGTAAATTTTGTGTATTGTTATCCATCAGTTAAATAAAGGTAATCTGCGCCCTTGGTTTTAAGAAAGGAACATGCCTTGCCCTAAAGAGGCATGAGATGAAACTGTATGTCAGGGTCAGTCTGGATCCCAGGGTTGCCAGATGAAAAATGAGGGGAGTGTGTAACTGTATTTGCAAACATTTACTTGGGGAAAACCATACCAAAATTAGCACTTATACACAGACTGTAGTGAACTGCTTACCAAGGAGACTTAGAACTTGTACTAACAATAAACACTCAAGGCTAGAGGAACCTTCTGTATGCATTTATACTGCCATGCTCCAAAAAGAGCACATGGTCCTTCACTCTGTATCGCAAGCAAAGGCCTGAACTGTAGAGTTGAAATGTCTTGAGAGAGGAGTTGTAATGGTTTGCTAAGTTGAATGTGGTGATATCAAGATTCGGTGTCTCTTTCTTGGTATGCCTCTAAGTATTCAGGGCAAAATTGAACTGATGTTGAGAAGTATTTTTATTGGTGTTTTGTTCTGGGGTTTTGTTGTTTTTTTTAAGCCTTTGGGAATTTGACAATGAACTTGGGAGATCTTGAGGCTCTTTTCATAATCCTGTGTCTCTGTGTACCATTTCCATGGATATATTGCTAACCATGTTAATGTGGTCATTGCCAGGCTAAAAACATGCCACCTCTCTGCTATCTTGACAACAAAGGGCAGTCTGTAAGAGCTAGTCCACTGCCTGAATAGGAGATGATTTACTTTTTTATGGTTTTTAAAAGAATACCTTTTATAGGATCATATGACAGAGAATCTTCTGCAAAGGAGGCAAAGCACTTATATGCAAAATGAGAGCTGAACAAAAGATCTTCAAACCAATTTATAAAGTACAAGTGGTTTTCCTCTGTCACTGTTACCAAATTTCTGAAGAGTCAAGAAAATGAATCAAAAGTAAACTTCCTTAAGAGGATAGCTAAATACTGATTTTTTTTTTTACATGCACAGTTTTTTGTCGTTTAGAAGCCCTTTTAACTCATGAAATGGGGCAAAACTCATTGTAATATTTGACAGGTGGTTGTGATAATGATCAAATGCCTGTCACTTGGAATTGTGCAGCAGAGAGGGGGAGAGTTCTTATGCTTTCATGCCATTACTGAGACTAGTATGGAATTGCATTATTTGGGTGAATGTGTTGGAAAAAATTACTTGAATGTCCTATATTTTGTGTACAACTTGAAGAATGTGGTGTTTTCAAAAAGGATGCAGTCATCTACTTTAAAAATAACATTTGAAATTCTAATAATCTCTGGGGGGTTTATCTTCTGATATAAACAGATCTCTCCCTCTTAAAAGGTATTTTCTTGTACAGCACACAGGATTCAAATGAAAACAAGAATGAGAGGTATGTTAAGAAGTCCTTTTTTGGATTCTGGTGGCCAGTAGAGAGGGAAGAAATGGAAAGTGTTGCCCCAGACTCTCTGGTTTGCCAGTTTAGCTTGTCCATGACATATCTGAATTTGCTCCAAGCCACGCAAAAATCTATGTATGTGATTTTGGGCAGCTTGATGTTTGGTGGAGGCTCAGATGTAAGGGGTTGTCATCTTCCTGTTTGTTCATTTAGTCTTAAATGATTAACTGATGTCCATTCTGGGCTTAGGCAAGTTGTCTAAATAGCTGAACATCTGAGGTTCATTATACGCATGGCACAGAGGAAAGATGAGTTTCAATAGGTGGCAACTGTATGCTCTTTGACAACAGGAGATGCTAAGTTCAGCCCAGCAGGAAAAAGGGCATTAAAAATGAGAAACCTTTGGAATAGGGAGATTCCTTTTCTCACTTACTGTGAGGAACCACTTACAGGTTGGGTGGAGGTCAGTAGTGTCTTTTTGACTTCTCCATTCTTACTTCATCTCTAAGCAAAAAAATACTGATGCGCAGTCAGGATCATTGTGGCAATCTTTACATCCCAGGCTCTGTTCTCATCTCGTACTGGCGGCTGAGTGCATCAGCCTTGTAACTGTGCTCTCTGTACCTGGTGGGGTTCCTGCAGGCTGATATGAGCTGTTATGAGACATAGAATCATAGAATAGTTAGGGTTGGAAAGGACCTTAAGATCATCCAGTTCCAACCCCCCTGCCATAAGCAGGAACACCTCACACTAAACCATGTCACTCAAGGCTTCATCCAATCTGGCCTTGAACACTGCCAGGGATGGAGCGCTCACAACCTCCCTGGGCAACCCATTCCAGTATCTCACCACCCTAACAGGAAAGAATTTCTTTCTTATGTCCAATCTAAACCTCCCCTGTTTACATTTGAACCCGTTACCCTTTGTCTTGTCACTACAGTCCCTAATGAAGAGTCCCTCTCCAGCATCCCTATAGGCCCCCTTCAGATACTGGAAGGCTGCTAGGAGGTCTCCACGCAGCCTTCTCTTCCCCAGGGTGAACAGCCCCAACTCTCTCAGCCTGTCTTCATACAGGAGATGCTCCAGCCGCTGATCATCCTCGTGGCCTCCTCTGGACTTGTTCCAACAGCTCCATGTCCTTTTTATGTTGAGGACACCAGAATGGCACACAATGCTCCAGGTGGGGTCTCAGGAGAGCAGAGTAGAGGGGCAGGATCACCTCCTTCAACCTGCTGGTCACTCTCCTTTTGATGCAGCCCAGGATACGGTTGCTTTCTGGGCTGCAAGTGCACGCTGCAGTCGTCTCATGTTCATTTTCTCATTGACCACCACCCCCAAGTCCTTCTTCTTGGACTGCTCTGAATCTCTTCTCTGCCCAACCTGTAGTTGTGCCTGGGATTGCTCTGACCCAGGTGTAGGATCTTGCAGTTGACATGGTTGAACTTGATGAGGTTGGCATCAGCCCACCTCACAAGCGTGTCAAGGTCCCTCTGGATGGCATTCCTTCCCTCCAGCAGAAGAACACATGAAGAACACCCAGTATGTCTGAAGTTTCTTTGTCTCTCTCATCAACACAGAAAAAGAAAACTATCCCAAAAAGCCATCTTGTGAATTTCTTGTTGGCAGTTTCAGTAGGGAGAGCGTAACGAAGTTGTAGATAATACTTCAAGTTCCTAATGAATCCATTAAAAAAAGTGGGTTTGTTGGTTTGTTTTTCTTTTTTTTTAAACATGGGTTGGAAAGTCACTGCTGTAAATGTATGAGAGCCACGAGAGGTAACAGATGATCTTCTTCCACATAAAGCTTTAATGTTTTCTTTTCCCTTAAGTAAATAACACCTTGCAGAGGCATATTTAAGTGTGCCAATTTCTCTCTGGTAGGAAGACTGCGAAGGTGTTAATTACAGTGAGCAAACTAGTTATTAATGGTATTTTTACATTCTTGTCATCTGTTGATGGCTAAAGGAGGATGGGGGCAGGGATGCTTCATTTGTGGTATAAGTTCATTTCTATCAGCAGAAAAAGGATAGCAAGAACAGGAAGGATTTGGAATTGGAAGCTGGCATTTGTGCATGGAGGGCTGGTTGCTGGAAGTTCTGAAGAGTTGCCTTTACTGCCTTCCATTTAAGTGATCCGTGAACTAAAGTGTCCCCAAGTAGGGTATGACACAACAACCTGTGACTTGCTCATTAAAGGCTCATATTAAGGCCTGTCTGGGAACTCTCTAATGCCAGATCACCGAGACCATGGACCGGAACAGAGCCTTTAGAGCTATGATCCTTAATTTTAATGTCTCAGTGTCTGGCTCATGGGCAGGATATACAGCACTGCTGCCCTGTAGGACTGAAAGAGTGTTCTCAGAGACCCCTTAAGGTGAAGATGATTGATACAGTGGGCTTAAAGTAGTTACTGTTCTTTGTGCCAGTAATCTTCATCAGATGGCAGCAGTCGTGAGTTCATAGACGTTACTGTAGTGAAGTAATGCTGTGTACGTAATCAGAATTTCCTGACAGTAAAGCATAGCCAGCCTAGGAGGTCTCTGAAAGATGTCTGTATGTTTACTTTATATTGCTGCTTCATAAAACCTTGTTGTGCCTGTACCTTCAGTGCTCTGCGCAGTTGTTCTGGTATCTTCACCTCTAAGAAAATATAGCACTAACTAAGAAACCTGACCTGTGAGTAAGAGCTAATGGGAATTGTCAGAAATGCATTTCTTACCATTCCTGATCCAGCATGCTTTCATGGACTTCCTAAATGGCTTATTCAGTTAACACTGCTGGAGAGACTATAGTAGGCTAGCTGGGCATCAGTGACCCACCAGAACATTTCCTCTGTCCATGCAGCTTGTTAAAGAGTGCTGTGCTGGAACCCAGTGGCAGTAAAATTTGACCAAAGCCAAATGAGGAAAAAAAACCAGCAGGGAATAACTTATGTTTGAACATTAAGCCGCTTTGATCATCTATTTCATCTAAGTATTTTTGAAGATATACTTGTATGGTCAGCAAATGTGTCTGGGAATGTCATTTCATGCTGATAGAGCATAGAATAAAAGCTGATTTTTACTGATAGGCCTTTTTCTGTAGAGATGCTACAGAACTTGGGTATAATCAGTTATTCAGTTTAGAACAAAGGTATGTGGCACTGTCTTAAAAGAAAACACATTTGTGTACAGTTGTGTTTTAAAGAGTTCTATTGTATTATGGAGAGATACTAAATGTAAATATAGATAGTGTTTCGGGGGGCTATTTGGGGTTTTGGTTTTGTTTTTTTCAGTTTAATAGCACAGGTTGTAGCATTTAGGTGTTAGGAAAAGCAACGACAGTCATTTTACACACAGGTGTAAAGCTGTGTCTGTGCTTTTGGTGTATTTCAACTGGGCTGTATATGTGTAAGGAAAAATGCTCCAAATTGCTGCTTATTCAGCAGCTCCTTAGGCCACAGTTAAGGTGCTAGTAGTGAAGTAACAGCTAAGGTAAAAGCTCCTTTTACAAAGTGAGCACTGAGAGTCTTGAACCTGGCTTGGACAAATCCTGAGCACTGGCATGGACTCAGTGAACCCTGGAAGGAATAAGCTGTGTTTGGCACAGTGGTAAATGCAGGCAGTAATGCTTCCTTAGTATAAAGCCCTAAAAGGATATGGACATGTCTGTAAACTGTGGGGGCTGATGCTCATACTGGCAGGAAGTCCAATAGATGGAAAGTAGTTTGGGGATTTAAAATATATATCAAAAGGGATTTTGAAGTCTGTGGTCCTTAGTCTTGATTTCCTGCTTTGAATGAGAAAGATAATGAAGATGTACTTCACTATTAGATGAAATCTTGTTGGTTCAGGATCAGTGTTAGCCATTTGCTTCTCTTCACACTTCCCACACCTCCAGTCCCTCAGAGTTTTCTGATGTTTTCTCAGTATATTGTATTTTTTTCCCACTTTGAGTTTTTCCTGGTTTGTGTCTGTCTGCCTGGGTCAGGCATGTGCACTTTTTATTCCTATGCTGCTGTTACTGTATGATCATTGATTTTGATCCCTCTTATTTCCTTAAAGATAGTTATTGCTTCAATAGTTATTGTTAGAGGTTGTTTAGCTGTAGCCCTTCCTCAGAGACTGTGGGTCAAACCTTTAGCTTTGTAAAATCAATGTAATCAATAGAGCACTGCTGATATACATCAGCACAGATGAGCCCTTGTGTAACATCAGCTCAGCAGAATCCTACTCGAATCCTTGCTTTATTTCCCAGTTCGGCTTTTGAAAGGCATTTATGGTCACAAAACACTTCTTTTCTTTCTGTAAACTCTGTGGTTTTCAAAGGATAGAGCAAACAGAACTCATTTAAGAATAATAGCTTCCCATTAGGCATGTCAGAAATGTACCCTTTTTTTCCTCACAATTAAATTGAAGCTTGGAATATTTTAGAGGAAGAATTGTGATCTTTTCCCCAGTGACTGAATGTATGAGATCACAAGTCCCATATTCCAGGTGTTAGCCATTTGCCATTTCATGACACTCTACACTAATAGTAGCTGTTTATGTGGAGTATAATTAGGAAAATATTTGGTGCCTTTTTGCATTTGCCTTGGCAATAAATCCCATGTACATGTGTGGGAACAAGCAGAGCCAACAGTACTTGGCCAGCCAATTTCTCAGAACATCAACCAGGAAATGTTCCTTCTGAAATAGGTGTTCCACTGACCACAATTTAAAAACACTGGTTTAAATACCTGACCTAGCTACCACTAAGGAGGCAGCAAGAAAACTACTGGTGGAGACCAGCAGTGGTGGCTTTTAGTGTCCTTTCTGTATGCTGCCTCTGTGTGTCAAAAGACAGTAATACATCTTTCTAGAAGAAAGCTGCAGGATGTGCTAGTAAATTGGTTGACATGACAGGAGCAAAATCATCAAGAGATTTGAGGTACAAGCAGTATCATGCACCCTGTCCTGGAGCATCTGCACGGACAATTAAGAGTCTGGCAATTTTTAGTGAATTTGAGAGATATATCTTCTTTTTTTTACATGTCCTTTGTCTGCAAAGGAAGCTGTTAGGGTGGAAAGGGAGGATCTTTCAAAATATGACAGTAATTACGACTTGTTCTTGATGAAAAGACTCTTCACTAATGGGTGGATACCCTGCATGGTTCCTATGCATAGAACACCCACTACCCGTCCTGTTTCAAATGGGAAAGGTTTAAAACAAAGCAGGGAAGAGCACTGATTACCAGGAAATTGCAACACAAAATGAAGGAACAACAGAAGAGAGTTAGATTACAAACAGGCTTCTCTTTCTGACCTGACCTGCAATGACTTTAGGGTCGTAGAACAGAATTCAGTTCTTCATCTACAGGTGCTGCTGGGGCAGGCTGGAGTCTAGCAGGTTTCTTCTGGTGGAGGTAATCTTCCAGGTGAGGCCAGCTTGGCATGAAAAGAGCAAAAAAACCCTGGAAGTTTGAGAGATGGAAAGAGCCAACATAATACTAAATATTTGTTCTGTGTAAACTTTTGTGCTTCCCCTCTTGCAATATCCTCCAAAGTCCCTGCAGAAAGCAGGGATGCTATTTTCCCCAAATGCTTGTGTCTTTGAGCATCTCTCGATGCACTTTTCTTATACAGATGGAAGTCTGGGATGAAAGGAGTCGTCTCCTTTCCATGACCTCCCCTTCTGTTTCCAACTGGCTTTTTGTCAAGTTTCCAGTGTTTTTTAGAAATACTGCATTTCCTCTTGGTTTTTCATGCCTGGTACTCAAGGCTATGTTGTCATCAGTGAAGGAGCTCTGTTACACCATTTACTTGATAGAGTAAGAAATGTGGATATGTTAATGATTAGGATCTATGAAAAGCACATCTGTAATGCACAGTTGTGTAAAACTTAATGCAACACTCTTGAATGTTCATAAAAGTGTTGTATTCATTGCAGGCTGCTGGTAGCCCTTGCCCAGCTGGTCCCTGAAATCGAAACCCTTTGTGTATTTCAGGAACTAATGTGTAAATGAGAATGAGAAGTTTAAATCCCTTCCTAGATGTAAGCCTGAGGTTTATCCAGTTTCATAAAACACCGTTTTTCCTTGGTTTATCTCTTAGCTTTGGGTTTAAGTGGTTCCACACATTAAAGAAATATTTCTGCTTCAGTGAAACCATGTCTTTCAATCTGAAAAACAATATCCTAGCTTGTATCTTGGACCTATCTTTGAAGATACCCTTGATTTAGTTCATTAATACCTTTAAGGAAGTAGAAAGGAAACTGCTCTCAGTAAATTCCAGAAAAAGAAATAATTACCTAGTCATGTACACATCAGAAAACTTCAGAACATTCAGGGTGATTAATGATATCATGTGTAATACTTGGCAATTAGCGTAGCTGTAGGGACCTGACATTAAAGAGTTTTATGTCACAATTTTTAGGTGCCAAAAAAAAAAAAAGGATAAAAATCTTACTATTTCCTAAAACATATACTTGGAGACATAGATTTGTTTACATGTTTTAAAATACCCTTTAGAATTCTCTGTAGTGCCTGAGTGTGCGTTACAGACCTGCCAAGATTCTTCCTGCAGTTGCACATTCATTTGTTAATGACTTTGTCTTAATCAATACTTTCTCAAATGGAGAAGCTCCGATATTCCAAGAGTCACCTTAAAAGACCTCTGGCAGATAAATAATTAAATGACCCACTGGCTGCCTTTCCCTGCAAAGAACTCCTGGTTAGAAACCTAATTGTCTGATTGCAGAAATCCAAACCTGCCAGTCTTGAAAAAAGGCAGTTTGAGCTGTTTGAAGAATCTCAGTGCTTGTGACAGGTCGTCAGAGCGTTGGGCTGTGGAGTGAAAGAAGAGAGACTTTTAAGCTTTAAAACAACTGAAGCTCACAGAAGTGCAGTAGAGGGCAGGAAGGTTGAAAACTAGGACATAAAATCTGATCTTATCAGGTTGCTAATTAAGAGCTTGATTCTAGCATTGCTCAAACATTTGTACAGCTTTGCTAGTCTGAGTTGTGTTGACTGCATTATGCACGTTCGTATCTGGTTGGAAGAGGAGACTCATGAAACCTGTTTCCTTTACTGCCCTGACATTAACCTCAGTGCTAATAGGAGAGTCTGAATGTTGGGGCTAGTTCTCTCCTGTGTGTCCTGACCACTGGATCCTTTGCTCTGACTATTTTGAGCTTGCCTGAAATACCTTGGACATGATATGTGTTATCTTCACAAATGCGCATTTTAATTTGGTAATGAAACAAGTTAGTATTTGTCCTTGTTGCTTATTAGATTGATGTATTATCTATCTAGACAGAAGTCTGCATCTTCTGGAGGCAGTGGTCAAGCATGACAGCTGCCAGCATAGAGAAGGGGTGGAAACTAGGATCTCAAACTCCTACTCTTTGGGAAAAAACATTTGCCAGAACTGGTCTGTTAGTAGCCTTTCCACATGTGTGTGTCCTGTAGTTTGTAAATCATTGCAGGGTTCAATAGATGAGCTTAGTCACCATAGAGAGCAGATTGGGAATTTTATTGTATTATTTATATTAGATTGAGTATTAAGGTAGGCTGTGAGGTCATTTGGAAAATGTGGCTGGTTCCTCGAGGAAGCAAGATGTGCAAGTCCACTTATTAGAGTTTAAGGAGACATCTGACACAACAGTTGACTTGAGAATTATGTCAATACAGTTGCCTGCTGCTTTGAAACTGTTCTGAATGCCAAAGGGCTCTGCTGTCACAGTCTGGATTTCAGGTATCTGTGTAAGCTGATGGCATCTCTTATGCCTACGTAAGTCTCATGGGTGATGGTAAGCTTTTCAGTACCATGTTGATAACCTCTTTCCCATTAAACTCCAGTTAGGGAGTCAGGTAATCAGCCTTGCCAGGATGAATATTAGCCATCATTAAGATTCACTAGTGAATGGTGGCTAAGTGATGTGTTGCTGTAGAGTTTGATGGGATCAGTGCAGGTAGGCTCAGCATGGAATCTTGATGACTAGGGGTGGATCAGTGGATATTAGCAGGTATGCATTAGAGAGCAGGACTGAGGTTCTTTGCCCCTTTTGAATAGCGTTATTTTTAATTTTCATTCCCTGTTTTTAACGTCTTCATCCGTGTGTGTTTGTATCACGTATAAAGTAGTACAAACACTGTCTTTGCTTTAAATTGAAGATCAAAATAAAAGGGTCTTAGATTTCTCCAGGAATTAAAATCATAATTTAGCACAATATCTGAAAATAAAAGAATTTGTCAATATGTTAAGGGGAAGTCCCTCAAAGTAATACTCAAGAACAAATGAAGGAATATATCACTGTGAATTTTGAGTGTAAATGTAGTTCATGAGCAAATTCTTCCAACTTTCATCAGGATCCTGAGAGCAAGGAGAATTCAGCTCTTGTACCTTTTGTATTTTTGAATGTATGGTTCATGTATTATGAGACGCTGTGTAGTCCCCCTGCCTCTGATCTATCCACCTCAGTAAAGGGGTGGGTAAAGGTTTCTTTCTCTCTTCAGCTGCCGAGCTCTAAGTTTCTCAGATAAACTGTTCTTTTTATTTAGCTGGTCTAGACCTTTATGTCATAGAATCATAGGGTTGGAAAGGACCTTAAGATCATGTAGCTCATCATGGGCAGGGACACTTCACACTAAACCATGTCACCCAAGGCTTCGTCCAACCTGCCCTTGAACACTGCCAGGGATGGAGCACTCACAACCTCCCTNTCACACTAAACCATGTCACCCAAGGCTTCGTCCAACCTGCCCTTGAACACTGCCAGGGATGGAGCACTCACAACCTCCCTGGGCAACCCATTCCAGCATTTCACCACCCTAACAGGAAAGAATTTTTTCTTATGTCCAATCTAAATCTTCCCTGTTTAAGTTTGAACCTGTTACCCCTTGTCCTGTCACTACAGTCC
>NDXB01005926.1:103959-120300 GCA_002631895.1 Agapornis roseicollis | reverse complement strand
GTCAAAACACAGCTACTAAAGAGAAGAAAAACTGACTGCAACTGCTGAACCCAGGACATACGTGCAGTTGCAGGAATTCTTACATCATATATGACATACTATCCTTTCACCTTAAAGCCTATAGTAACTCAAAATCCAGAGTCTTTCTTTAGCAAAACTGCTTCATATCTACATATGTTTCCATTAATAAGCGTGGAGACAAATTTAAGCTGAAGGAGGAAGAGTGGAATTTGTAAAATTCCTAAGAGCAGAAAGGCACACACATGCTATGTTACTGAATGTTAATCTGGCATGAAAACTACAGGTCCCTTCACATCAGCAATCTCATGTGCCAGAGTTTACTATTTCCAGACAATTTTTTTGGTAACTGCTCACAATGTGCATACCTGGCCCTGGGTACAGCACAGGAATCTGAACACATTTTTACTCTCCACTTGTCTTTAAAAAAGCAAAATTAAAAAAATAGTAAAAAAATATTTCTAATAAAGCTATACAGCATTAAAAATAGAATTAAAATGAAGCACCCTGTACAATATAATATTTACATGTCTTTAAATTCAATAGAATTTATCTTCCACAGATATAAACTAGTTCCTATCAAACTCAATTACAGATGATGTCAAGAAACTTCCTAATCTGGTAAAACACAAAAAGAAAATACCTACACTTGCCGGAAGTTTGGGGGGGGTGGGGGGTTGTCCCCTCTTCTCTACACAGCAATTGTCTCAAAAACTCTGTCTTCCCAAGGCGCTTAAAGAAAGGAATCCCAAGGCATATACATGACCATTTGCTTCTGTGCCTCTTACAGCTTATCTCGGATTCAGATAAATCAAAAATAAGCTAAAAATACTGGTTATCAAGGGGAAAAAAATACATAATATAGTCTTTCATGTTTTAGCATTTCAGAGTAAGAGCCTGAAATAGTATTCCACCCACACTCAAAAAACTGAAGATATGCAAAAATTCCCACGTGCAACTTTATTATCTACTATTGAAGTGGGAAAATGACAACATTGGCAAAATTTTACCATTTTTGGTAATAAAGTAGGAAAGCAAATGAATTGGCTTCAATTGTGAATCTTCTAGTGAACAGCTGGGAAGGAGGAGGCAAACAGCAGCATCCCAAAAACCAAACCAAAAGAGATGAGCCACAGATTGAGAGAAGGTAAAAAGAGTGCCTAATTCTCTCTGGCCTGATACAAAAAAGCAAACCAAAGAAAAAGTAAATGTAATCTATGTACTGATTCTGATGACACATTGTTGCTTGTTACAAGGCTGGATTAAGACAAATAACATAAAGCCTAAACACAAAAAAAACCCTGTGCCCTTTAGTCCTTGGATAAAATCTAAATTGGCCTTTTTTTCACTGAAAAGCCTACCAGAACTGTTCACTACAACCACAGATTATATTCAACTATACCTTCAGCTACTTTAGACACATTCTTTGCCTTCTCTCTCCTCTAGTATAATCAACTAACTGGATAAAACAATTTCATTATTCCAGAGAAAATTAAAGGTAAGCAAAAAGACAAGATTACTTTTTAAACACTCTAGTCCTTCCTTACTTAACAAGGCCATTTCTTCAAAAGATAACAGATTCTAAAGAGTGCCCTATGAAATACTTCTGAAGGCCATGTAGAAAACATTTTTCCTTAGAAAGTCTACAGCAGCAGTGAATAACAGGTAGGAAAGACCAAAATGTGATGGCAAGATGCCTATAGTGAATTTTTTTAACCTTCATATGTATATATATCTGTGAAACTATGTATTCCACAAATCTTCTCCTACAGCTTTTGAGAAAATAAGCAGCTTGCTTTGTTTTCTACATCTTTATACCACACGCAAGTCTGTGGTGGAGGAGTAACTGAATCAGTTCCTAAACTTAGGATCTTCTGCCTAAATCTGGGAACTGATCAGATCAGAAACAATATTCTTCTCCAACATACAAGTGGCTTCATAGGTTCTTACCAAACATCAGACAGATGCCAAGGGAAAAGGACTGGGTATCTCTTCCTCTTCTAGCCACAGAGAATGCTCTAACAGGTGCCAGACTATGCCCATTACAAGAATATTTCTCAAAGATCAATCACATTAATCTTAGCAGGATTTCACCTTATTCTTCCTCCAGACTGCTTGCAAGGGCATATTTCATCCTGCCAGTTCCCTGATATACAGATACCTTACTGTGGTCTTGATCACGGCACATCTCTTGAAGATAAAATAGCTGAAATAAAGTAAGGTTGCAGAGATCAGATAAAATGGTCTCTCCTGATTTATATCTGTTTCACTGTCATATAATAAACTGATCCATTTGTGTTGTTCCAACGGTACCGATTATTGGAAGTTAAGCACAACTTAAACAATTTTGATAATTGCTTCTTCCTGAGCAAAGATGTTCTAAGAGTCTTCCTCTAAGGCTGGATCTAGCCAACTAATAAGCATACAGTAGTCATGAGTATTTTCAGGTTATCCCATAGTATTATTTTTTGGCAGAATTCCGAAGAAGAGGCTTTCACAAAAATCATCAGTGGCTGAACCAACTTAAACGAGCCCATTTAACAACATGGTTAGCCACAGCCCGTTAGAAGGCTTACTACTGAACAGTACTTTTGCACCGTTAGTATTTTGTGGGTGGAAATAGGTGGGCTATTCACAAACCTGTAACAATTACAAGAAATAATAAATGTTTGATTAGGAGTTTTGATTCCCACATCAGCTGGTCTAGTATTAGACCTACTGAGAGAGTTCTGAATATATTTAAAATACAAAAAGCTTACTGAAAACCAACTATCAACAATTATGTAACATCAAAACAGTCTAAATCATGGAATACATTCAGTCATCAGTCTGTGAGAGGGTCAAGACAGGGAGGACTCCTCTACGAGTCATACAAAATATATAAAATAAATGAAATGAAAAAACATGTCACCTTTTAACACTCCACAGCAAGCTGTCTTGTAACATCTCATATACGCAGAAACACATCAGCTTTAAGTCAGAGAAACAAATACATACTTTAACTTTTCAAGTTGTCAGAAGATTAATAAGCAGATAAAGGGTTCGCAGTTACACAAACACTACACCCCTCTAACCTCCAGCTTGCACAAGACAGTAACAGACTATCATCTAATCATGCTGCTAGCAATCATGCTATCATCTGTAATCATCCACAGCTTCCTAACCATCCCAGGCGCACTTCTGACCCTCTTGATAGATTCTAGATGCAGATTTTGATTTATCCATTGGCTAAGCCTGAAGGAAAAAAAAAAATACAACATCCTGCACGCTCAGGACAGGCACAGAAGCAGTAGTTCTGTCATCTGCAACAAACTGATGTTTGTTTGTTCCTAATGAACAGTTGTCACTTCAGAAGGCTTTTGATATTTTGCGCATTCTTCACTCATCTGATCCTTAGTATCCTTCTGGACAGCAATACTGATATTAAAGTTCTAGAGTATCTGCTCGTTTATCATCAATCTGAGCAAAAATTCACTGATTACGGTAATTTAGGCTTATTTTCTTTTCTGAATAAAATCCTGGTTCATGAACCTCTTCCTTGCAGAGAGACCTGTTAGCAAAATATACAAAGTAGTTGGCCTTTGTGTTCACCCCTGTGATTTAAAAAGGAGTGTCACAAAAAAAAGACTTTATATTGAAGAGATGAAGTGCACAATCTGCACAGCATTCCAAATTGTACCATTCCAGAATGACAGACACCTTTTTTTTGCAAACTTATGACAAACTATGGCAAGAATTCCTATGATGTGCTGTCAGCCAAATAAAATAATTCTCTACTTTCCTTACTGACTTGTCCTGTTTCCATAGGGAGGTGATGAATCCTTGTTCACTCTCCTTGTTTCCTGATAGAGCACATAAGGCAGCATTGCAGAAATTATGATCTTGAACTTTGCTTGTTAAACCATTAGATCAGGAAAAATGCTTGTGTCTGTTTATATGCAACATTTGCAAGGACAATAAAATACTATTTGACCTTCTAGGGGTTCAAAGGATGATTTGATAATGTAAGAATAAGTCCTAAAATACATTGCCTTCTTCTCCAGGGCTAAGCACTCCATGGTCCTATGCATCCATTCCAAACTGACAATGAGAACTGAAGGAATAACTCTTAATCCCGATCTAGCATTGTAAACAATAATATATAAGGTATCATCTTTTACCCTGCAGTCATCATAATGACTGACCAATTCTTGTACTTAAAGGGTCTTGTTTTGGCTCAAGCATTGTTAAAGTGCTGAATTTCATCAGTAGGTATTCAGATGGCTGAGAAGATGAAATTTAAACATGGATTTATATGCCACAACACAGCATGTTTTTCACTAAGGAAAACTGAAAACAGCATTTTAATGCTCAGCCTTGTTTCTACTGTATGATTTAAGTCTAAACATTGCATTTAAAATGGCTCAAGAAGGTACAAAGCCAGCAGGACTTCAGGTCAAAAAACTCTGTAATTTGTATTTGTTCAGAGTCAGATCCATTCTCTTATATCATAGAATCATAGAATAGTTAGGGTTGCAAAGGACCTTAAGATCATCTAGTTCCAACCCCCCTGCCATAAGCAGGAACACCCCACACTAAACCATGNCAGATCAGATCCATTCTCTTACATCATAGAATCATAGAATAGTTAGGGTTGCAAAGGACCTTAAGATCATCTAGTTCCAACCCCCCTGCCATAAGCAGGAACACCCCACACTAAACCATGCCATGCAAGGCTTCGTCCAACCTGGCCTTCAACACTGCGAGAAATGGAGCATTCACAACTTCCCTGGGAAACCCATTCCAGTGTCTCACCACCCTAACAGGAAAGAATTTCTTCCTTATATCCATCTAAACCTCTCCTGTTTAAGTTTGAACCCATTACCCCTTGTCCTGTCACTACAGTCCCTAATGAAGAGTCCCTCAAGACAAAAGGAATACTTATATTCCTACACTTTATTCAATATCGGATAGCCTAACCTAACAAAGCCACTCATCAAATGATATGTTTAGCATACAGATTCTTAACTCTTGCAGAACTTTTGACTTCACAGCTCCAAATGGCTGGGTTCAAGCTAAATGAACCCTAGGTTGGCTCTACAGAAATTTTCTCATAATTCCTCACAACACCTACACAACTTAGTAGAACTGTTCTGACACTAATACAATGTATGATATATGATACATGATCTATGATATTCCTTTTACAAAAACTCTGTATCAGGAACTTTATATAATTTTCCTGGGGGATAAATACTTGTTTGAGTCATCTGCAAGTCAGAGGGCACAACTATGTTCCAGTGTTGTTTGCTTGATCAAGCAAAAAAAAAGAGGCAAAAGATTTCGTAATAAAAAGGAATGACCTTTTCAGGGACTTGTACCACTATAAACACAAAGGCAGAATCAGGTTCCAATGAATTCCTTAAAGGGAAATGTTTGAGCTAATTATAGCTATTTCCTGTAACAATGTCATTTGGATAAACTGTGTGACATCACTTACGTCATGTACAAGTGCACAGCTGAGGGCAACTTGCAGCAGTCAGCAACTGACGATGTATTTTATATATATGAATAAGTGCCTTTTAATGCTGATTTCGGATGAGAAAAAATTTGCTCACAAGACACCTGTCACAGAACTCAAGATTTCCCTGTTTATCTGTGCCCATTACAGAATCACAGAATAGACTGAGTTGAAAGGGACCTGCAAAGGTCATCTCATTCAACCCCCCTGCAATGAGCAGGGACATCTTCAACTAGATCAGGTTGCCCAGAACCACATCCAGCCTGGCCTTCAATGTCTCCAGAGATGGTGCATCCACCACCTCCTTAGGCAGCTTGCGCCAGGGATTTGACCACCCTCATTGCAAAAAATTTTGTCCTCACATCCAGTCTGAACCTCCCCTTTTTCAGTTTAAAACCATCACCCTTCATCCTATTGCAAAAGGCCCATCTTTCTTATAAGCCCCTTTAAAGAACTGAAAGGCCACAATAAAGTCTCCTTGGAGCCTTTTCTTCCTGAGGCTGAACAACCCCAACTCTCTCATCCTTTCCTTATAGTGTGTTGCATTCTTCTGATCATTTTTGTGGCACTCCCCTGGGCCTCCTCCAACAGGTCTATGCCTTTCCTGTACTGAAGACTCCAGAGCTGGATGTGGTACTGGCAGATGGGGTCCCACCAGAGCAAAGTAGAGGGGCAGAATCACCCCCCTCGACCTGCTGGCCATACTCCTTTGGATGCAGCCCAAGATATGACTTGCCTTCTGGGCTGCAAGGGCACACTGCTGGCTCATATACAATCTTTTATTCACCAGTACCCCAAGTCCTGCTCTCAACCCTTTCATCCTCCAGCCTGTATTGATACTGGGGGTGCATCTACTGATAACCTGTTATGATGGTTATTTATGAAATGGAACCTACCAAACTAAATGCTGGGTAACTGCTACTAAATCCCTAACCTTGAAGAATATAACAAAATTACCGCCTACTCCGTTAAACTATAATCCCTCTTCACTTTAGCTATAACCAAAGGTGATTACCAATGCCAGTAAAACAGGTAACAAGCACTGAAATGCTGTGGAAGATCGCCTTGTAAAAAAGTAAATTGCAGAACATACAAGAATACTTCCATGTGAACACCTTACCACAGTAACACCATTTGGATTTTTCAGTGCTTCGCTGCTTTCAAGAGACAAAACACATATTGGCATGTCCTTGTTTCTAAATGCAGCAACACATGTAGTCTAATATTTTCATGAGCAAAGACATTACTAGCAGTTAACAATTATTCTTCTAAAGTTTGCAACAAAAATAATGGTAATGCAATTTTTGTTATTCTCATTTTGCATTTTTGAAGTTCTTAGCATTAGTGAGAAAGCAGAGCCATAGCAAATTACTGTTATGACCAAGTGTACTTTATTTTTAAAGCTAACTGTAGAAATAATCAACTGAAGCTCCTCATGACACAAAAGCATTGTCAGGAATGTGCTGCTGCTTGTTGTATCTTCAGATAATCGCTGGTAAAAAACTTTAACCTTCATTATTTCTAGCACATTTCTCCATGTAACATGCACAAATTACGTAGGGATAGATAAGACTTTAAAAATACAAAGTCTAAAATAGCAGGAGATCAGTTTTCTAAAATAGTCTAACAGAATCACAACTATAAGTAGAGATAAATTTTGCTACCATGAGCTCAAGAAATGGACTATTCTCTACCAGTTGCCCATTTTTGTAGGGCCTATGGACAAGGATTCATTTGCAGATTTTGACCTGTGTGATTAGACAGAAAAAAAAAAAAGAAAAAAGAAAATGTGACTTGAACAATTCAGGGCACAAATCACCTGAAAAGATGTAAAAACAAACCCTAGCAGCTGCCCACCCAATCCAACTTTTCCAGCCTTCCAAGCAGTGACTTCCAGAAAACAAAACCAGAAAAGCTTAACGAATCATGGCTACATCCCATGAGGTAACATGAAGCTCTTTGTGAATGCCCACACTTCCACATTTAATTTAACTGCTGGTCAAAACTGTCAGAACCTGTCAGAAACTAGGCAAATCTTTAAAAAAGTTTCAGAACAGATGATGACACTTCCATTCTATCATCCCATTTGGCTGTCAGGGAACCAAATACAGTAGCCCAGAAAAATGTCTGTTCCCACTTAACTGGATGTGTCCAGCTACTTCCAGAGGTAAAAGACTATAATGAATAGAATAATATGCTTTCTAGCTAAGCAAGTGATCCAGGCTTTATAAACACATTATGACAGAAGAATCCTGCTATACATTGAACAGCTGATGTATAACCGACCTTAGGAAATGCCCTTCCACATTACCAAGATTTTGTTTTCTTCATCTGGTTTACAGGACCTGTATGTTCATAAGTAATTCTGATCTTAAAATAACTGTCAGCAGCGGGGGCTGATAAAGATGAGAGCTCACTGATTCATTGCAAATTATATTAAGGAGTACTATTGTTCTCCATGAATGACAAAGGTTGTAAATGTTTTCATTATCTAAGTTGTAGTACTTCAAGAACACATTTTACATTTAGTGATTGTAAGTTCATTAATTACAGTATGCTCCACTAATTATGTCCAGAAAGTACCTTAATTACCAACCTACTTGAGCAAATTCCCAGAAACTTGAGTTGAAATCCAAACAAGAGAGTTTAAAGCTCTCATATAACTGAGTCATTAACACTGGAGGTATTCTGAAATTAGCAATTCATTCATTACATTTCAATTCTTCAAAACTGGACCATCAAACAGCCCTGTAATATTATACAGTGTTATTCATACAAAGTAATCATTTATTTACATTTGACTGCATAGTTACATTACCCTTTGATATGCACAAGGAAATTTTGATCTGGTGCTTAATAATAGCCAAGATAGCTTTGTCAGAAACAACTCATGCCAAACCCAAGTAATTTATTTCTGCAGCAGAGTAACGTGCCTTTGAATGGGAGATGTAGTATGTCTTGACTTGAAGCAAGGCTGATACTATTTTAAGTGACTTTCTCTTAAGTAAGCCAAAGGTCTAGATTGATATGGACATAAAGAACAGGGTAGGATAACCCTACTCAAAGAGTATTTCTATGATCCAGTTCAAAACTGTGTGACACTTGAACACCTGTGTCTCCCACTCTCTGTCCTAACTCTGGTACTGTTCAATATTCCTACTCATGATTTGTGCAAAATTCCACCAACTTTAAGACAAAGGCCTACAAGATGAAAGAAAAATAGAAAATGGATTCTGAACTCTAAACCAAAACAGAAATTAGCTTTGCCAGATCTCATCTGAATAAGATAAAAAACTTCCATATGTACATGAGATTCGAAAGAATTGCTGACAGAGATTCTTAACTAAAATGGCTTTAGGAAAACTACTGAAATTACAATTCAATTCCACATCCTCTATTAAAATTCAGCTGTTATCCCCCTAGTATTTTCCCTTATTTGAATGATACATAAACCGCGAATGTAACTACTATGAAATATAAATAAGGTCATAATGTGTTACATAAAACAAAGATGTAAATGTCCCTTACAGAAATTGGAATAGTTAATAGTATTATGTGTGAAAAATATGATGGAGTTTTAGAACATTCAGTACTCTTATCTGAGGCACACTGTATTTACTAAAATAATTTTTAAGGAAAAAAAAAAAGAATTAATCATTTGCCTATAATAACTGTATATAGGTGCAATGGATATAGTCTTCACAGGAAAAGTTTAGTGTGCAGCAGAAATTATATGTACCTACAGTTATTTATCAAGATGTAGGATGAAGTTCTCTCTTCCATGTACAACTATGAAGGCACAATCTGTGAGGCACTTCAGGTATAGGGAGACAGACTTCAGTTGTAGACTAAAGAACTAATCTAAGGTCTAATTTCTATTTAAAGCCAACTCCCTATAGTTGTTTAAAAGTTCTTATCACTTGTTTCAGAACTAGTTCAAAACTAGAACTAGGGGAAAAAATGTCCTCTGAATAGAAATAAAAGCTATGCTAAAAGTTACCTTCTCTGAAAACAAAATTCCAAAGATGTTCTATAAAATTGCAAGATTTCCAAACTGAGTAGAGAACATAAAATATAGATATAGACCTGATCTGCATTTTAAAGTACTATGCATGAGATAGACTTTCAGATGTTCACAGGCCAGAGCATTATTTTAATCCACTTTATTTTTGCAGCAGATTTGCTATGTCAACCACCAGAGAGCAAAGATTACTTTATTTACATGGCTATAGTTTCTTTTAAAATTCAAGACTGGTCAGCGCAATAAAATTTAACTAGTTATAAAACTCGCTGCTTTAGAATGTAATTTCCAGCTCACAACAGTTATTCTACTTTANGCCAGAGCATTATTTTAATCCACTTTATTTTTGCAGCAGATTTGCTATGTCAACCACCAGAGAGCAAAGATTACTTTATTTACATGGCTATAGTTTCTTTTAAAATTCAAGACTGGTCAGCGCAATAAAATTTAACTAGTTATAAAACTCGCTGCTTTAGAATGTAATTTCCAGCTCACAACAGCGTTCACCACCTAATGAATTTAAGTATGTGTCCAGCCCTACACAGGTCAGAGTACATAAGCGCAAAGTTTCTTAGCTCACTGTAGACATCTATGAACTCATCTATTTTACTATGAACTCATTTATTTATTTCTTTATACCCTGCACTGAAGCAACATAAACTTGACACAGTGATGCTTTCCCACTGCACCCTATATGAGAACACTGTGGGAGGGTCTCCAAGAAGCATGCTGTTCGGTATTAAGGATAAAATATCCTTGATCATGAGGTAGGTTAAGGTGTGGTGCAAGTGCTGATGCTAAATAAAGGGGAGTGAATTTTCCAGAAGTATAGAGGAACGGCTTATAGCAACACAGCAAATGAAAAAGTCTTCAGTATGTGGAAAGGTTCCTTGCATTTTTTTGCAGAGGACTTTGAAACTCAGATTTCTAAATGGCATTTTAAAAGAGGATAAAACAAAAGTCAAGAAGAAAGAAAGACAGAATGAAGAAGGCCTCATACATTAACATCTCCATAGGCAGTAAAAAAAAATCTGCAGCGCACCTGAGTAACATTAATGTCATACTGGGAGATACGTATGTGCTTCAGGAATATTGTTTTCAGTATGCAGTACCCAAAAAGATAATAATAATAATAAATAAACACTAAGCTAGATCTGAATTCAGGAAAATGCTTCATCTAACATCAATAACAAAGAACCAGGTGACTTAAGCTTTCTTCAAGAAAGTTGATGCTTACATCCCTGTAACTGCAAGGATAGCGACACTAAGCAGTGACAGCCAATTCTTGTACAATACTGACCAAGTACTGCAAGACAACTACATTTGTTTTGGATCAGAAATCAAAAAGATTTCAGAGGAAGTCTCCAGGGAAAGTAAAACCTGCAGTGCAGGAGAACATATGGTGCACTCCCACCCTGCTTGCTGGTACCTCCTACTCCAGCACACATTCCTCCCCAAATGCATATATATTTTAGCTTTGCTCACATACAGTGCTGGAGAAGGGAGGGAGAAAGACTGAGAGCAGTTCAGCTCCCAGCTTCCCTTCTTCCCCACTCCTGAAAGGGAAGAGTTGCACAAAAATAAGCACCATTTGAGCTCTGGAGAAGGAATACAAATCAGTACCCAACAGCCATTGTTACACTTTTTTTGACTGCATGCTGTACAATCAAAAAGAGCAGAATAAAAATACAAGCACACTGCCCATCTAGCTTTCAGCGTGGGCACACGCTTCCATGCTTACATTCCTTAAGATTAACAGGGGCAGCAACAGCAGTACACAGCATGGTTCAGCAACCAGAGTACAAGTCGTGTATTTTGGCATAAAGTAATTCTGGCTAGATTAAACAAAACACTATCATGGCCATCTTTGGTGCTATACCTGTATTACACTGTAGAGATGCTCAAAAACGTGTGCGCAGGTACTTCTCAAGTAGTCCTGTTTTCTCAACAGCATTCACCAAGGAACTCACCACTCCCTGCTGTGTTACTAAGTCTTTCACTCTGTAAAGTACACCATATTACAAGAGAAACTACATCTCTGAAAATGACCTGCAAAAATCTGCACATTTGGCTCTCTGGCATGAGATGCCTTCAAAAATTACTACTTTCCTTTCTTCTGCAGTTCCAAAGTGTTTACTCAACAGAAATGCTGGACCTGCCTCAGGATTTAAGTTACTGATTATTCAAGTAATTGTGCAATCTTCACTGCATTGTACATAAAGAAATACCACTCTTTGTTAAAGAGCTCGTAAAAGGGTTGCTACCAAAATTATCTGAAGTCCATTTAATGAAAATCGGAGGACTTTTATCATATTCTAAAACTGGTTCAAGTTAGAAAGGTAAGATACAAATTTAATTTAATCAGCTTAACAAAACACAGGAAATGTATAAGCTGTTATGAAATCTAGAAAACTGAGCAGCAAAGTCAATGTCTCCCTTTTGTGTTGTCTTTGGCTGCATCTTATGCTATTTGTTGCAGCATCTTGTTTTCTTTAAAATTCAGACTAGCAAAAATAAAGCAGCACCTTGTCAGAAGAAAAACAGTATAAGAGAAAATGACAGTTCAGGTAGTGATGGATTCTCTGGGAAAGGCAAAGAAAGAGGTCATGGCACAAAAATATTTGTGGGAAATCAGACACAGATTTCAGCTAGTAAAAGCTTAATGACTTTAAAGATTAAACTATTTTCAGTTCTAAGTACATACAACACAGAACTGTACTGATGTTATTGTTTACTTAAGGTAATTCTACCTCTTGCCAAGGAATTTTAAGATATTAAAACAGGCAACAATTCCCCATTAGGTATTAGAATTTCAGACAAAACCATTACTAAACACTTGTATTACCGTACACTTCACATTAATACTACATGAATTATTGAAGACCGATTAAATATGCATGTGTCTATCCAAAGAGGTTTTTCTTCAAAACGCTTTCTTCTGCTTTCTGCTGTTTTCAATATTTGCCTAAAGTCAGTGCTTTTTAGCCTATGCCACACATCAACTAATTATGAATTCCTTGCACCACAGTGTACTACTTGCCACCGAGGCAAAGGAAAAGGGAAGACTGTTTCACGCTTCATTCGCTACTGACAACATCTCACTGGGGCTGTCTACTTTGCAGCCTGGCAAAAACTACTCTGTGGAACACATGTCCAGCAGACATACAATTAACAGCCAAGAGCCCTAACAGATGATCAACAAGAAACATCACTCTCTTGGCTCAGCCACCCAAACCTCTGAGCCAACACCTCCTCCAGCAGGGTGCACGGGACACTAACAGCAAAGGAGGTGGCAGTTCCCAGTTCTTCTGTGCTCACCTGAGCCATGGGTGATCCACAGGAGCATTCCAGACACAAATACAAGGCTCTCAGAACGGAGGTGGTGGGTTCAGCTGGAGTCACAGTTCGGAAATCAGTAGAGGTATGACAGCAAGATGGACAGTGTGAGGGGACTTCTTGATCTGGATGCTTTTAAAGGCATCCTGAGGCCTATGGAAATGGAAGTACAATGGTATCCCACTGAAGAATGGAGAAGGAGATAGGACTGGCACTATGCTCTAATCCTGAACACATACACACCTAGGTACTGCGATAGAAGTTGCTGTCATTGCCATCACCCCAGTGGAGGTAGTCAGGAAATTCAAATGTGGGAAACGGTGGATGTCTCATTTCTCAGTTCTCTTGTTTCATGTGATTTAAAGAAAAAAAAAAAAAAATCCAAAGGACAGGAAAAAAATATTCTCTAACCTGAGCCTAATTAGATTTGAAGGTTACGTTGAAACCATAACCTGAATCATAGTCCCTACTATATTGTGACAAAGTATCTCCCAATACTACCTCCTCACAAAGAGGAAATAATTTTATTCGTTTTGTTTGTTTCACTAATAGTCACTTCACAACTTCAGTATCTGGTTCATAATAAACTTTCAACTTTGTTAGGAACAAATTTAACCCTGAATATTGCACAAGTTTATCAGAAGTGGATATGAAGCCACATGCAGCTGAGAACACTGCATTTAGAAAAATGTTATTTTCATATGGTGGAGGAAAAAGCATTTTTATGAAATAAGGCCTGTTAAAAGGGGCCAGTGTTGCCTAATTGGTAAAGCACAGGAACCTGCGAATTCAAATATTTTGTTAAGAACCTTCCTGCTTACTTCTTGTCATTCAAAACTTCCCTGTATTCACCCATCTGTGGAATGAGGTTTGTCAATACCTGCCTAAACCACCTACTACACAGCTTGTGAGGAATTTCCTAAAGATGCTGCAAAAGTGCAAACCAGAACCATTGATAAAAGACAATCACTATTCAGAAACTAACATGTGACACAGCATCCTCTGCACCTTTACAACAGTAAATTATATTCTAATATGCAGCAGGAAAGCTCTAGATATTAATTTTATTTGAAACTCCTATTTTCAAAATGTTGCTATTAAACTTGCCCATATGTTCCAATAACTACAGCTCTCATGAGTCTTCTATACTAATGGTAGCTGAAAATAATCTTAGAATACAGATATTTGGAAAAGTTACTATTTGAACTACATGAGCACAGTGCAGCTCCACAGACCAACACCCTATTTCACTGTGAAGTGACTGTGTCACAAGTTAATCTGCTACTTCTTCCTTGTTTTGCTCCATTTTACTTTTGCCTTTTTTTGTTTGTGCTTTCAGTACCATCCTGATTTCCACAGACAAAATGTTTTAAGGATCAAGTATCTTAAATGCTGGAGTTATTACAGATAAATAGAGACCAAGTACTGAACAGTCAGTCACACACTATTATTTCTATCTGAATTCATTATGCTTCAGGTTACAGGGACTTAGGTTCCTACTGGTTTTTTTTGACAAAGTCTCCATGTTTTCCCACTACATGAATATTGAAGTTACATATCCATTCATCTCAAACAGAGGTATATTTTAAATCTTGTTAATGTTTTTACACTCAAAGCTTATCTTCTCAGCAACAAGACCTGTTCAGAAAGAGATGTCGAACATTTAATAAAACAAGTACTGCTACAGCAAGCAAGTTTCTTTGCCTGTTCCTAGATTAACACCATTGGCCATAGTCACCTATATAACACACTTTGTATTCCACTAAAGTTTTGCTGTATTTTCTTTCTGGCTACATGAAGTTTTCTTGTGTTGTACAAATGGTTCCAATGAGAAAACATACCCATACTGTGCAACACAGTGAGATGAAGCAATAGCTGGAGATGAAATTTAGAGATGGTTAACAAAAGATTTTTCATGTTGTTGTAAAATGTTTAAAGAGGCATTAACACAGGAATAAGTAATGATTTCTCTTTTCCTACAGATTTGGAAATACTTTTGCACCTCTATAATAAAACACAGAGCTAACACCTGAAGAATTATGCACAGAAACATGTCAAAGTACTTTTATTTTTATTATTGTTGTTACTACTGCTACTAAAAATATTTTAATATGTGTTATGCCAATATTCCACCTTTCTTTTTTTATGTACACTTGTAGCACTTATATGGAGAGGTTGAAAGCTGCAAAATAAAAGTGAACTATATTGAAGCCAGACATTCATTTTAGCTATTCCAAGATTCAAAACATTCTATCATCTGTTCCTATGGAAACTGAAAGGATATTCTAGGTTATATCAGTATCAGACGATTATGTTGCAGAGAAATCTGTGGTTTATTTTAATCCACAGTTCAGAGGTATAAACTCATGCTTAAGCATTTAGCTTGGCGATTCTG
Organism: Agapornis roseicollis; assembly: GCA_002631895.1. NCBI lineage: Eukaryota > Metazoa > Chordata > Aves > Psittaciformes > Psittacidae > Agapornis > Agapornis roseicollis. The sequence goes on along the minus strand of NDXB01005926.1, from coordinate 105,030 downwards.
AATTACTTAAGCATGGTTAACACTTCAGTTCTGTTAGATGATACTTTAAGATAAAAAGACCTCTTTTTAGACCAGAATAGTAAAGGGAAAATTTCATAAGGTTTGGTTAATCCCTGTGAAATTTACCATTCAGATGGAGGATATAAGTAACATGTACTTGGAAGATATTTTTTGGTTGTTAGGTGAACAGTACTTCACTATACCACATCCTAATAGAATAGTTCAAGGAAGAAGTAATTTAGATTTATCAAAAACTCCTTCAGTAATGCTATGCTCCAGATGGCCAGATGAAGGAATCTGATTTAACGAGTTAACAAGATCATGAAAACCATAACCATAATATTGAAGATGAAAAATAAAACTGAATAATGCAACATGAGTATGTCACAAAGAAACTTAAAGGTTAGGGTAGAGTAAAACTTATAAAGACATATACACATAAAAAATTCTCTATATGCATACACAGCTATCGTGAAAGAAAAAAGGAAGCAGTATTAAGCTAGAAGGATTTTAATTAAACAGACTCAAATCTTTTGCAACAAAAGCAAATATGACAGCTATAACATTTTGAAACAAGTCTTCTCCATCAACATTAGAATTACAAAAAGCAGTAAAATGGGTGGCTACTGTGAATTTAAATACAAAGCTATGGATCTCATCCTTTGTCTCACTAAGCAAAACTAAATGATTTGGAGTTAACTATAGCTACCACCCTCACCTTATGCCAAAAGTAGCAATCAGGTTCAAAGTTGCCTTTTTTATGGATAATACTTCAGTCTTCTTATGCTAGATTCAAGTAATTGACTTCAAACTGAATAATCAAAAATACCTTCCATTTCTATATCATATTGTAGTCAATCACTTCATTATGAAATAGCTGTCTCAGTCTAGTTTCCGTCATGATCTCCTCTTGGGAATCAAGACTGTGGAATACTAAGGAAACATAATATCTATTGCCTAAAGTGTACTATACAGGTTAAATTTTTGACAGTGATGAGGTTAAAATTCCAAATTCTAGCTTTCAAAGCAGAAATAAATGTCAGGGGAAAAAAAAAAAAAAAAAAAAAAAAA
>NDXB01005926.1:70816-103916 GCA_002631895.1 Agapornis roseicollis | reverse complement strand
AAACAAGGAAAAAAAAGAAGGAAAGGGAAAAAAAAAAAAAAAAAGAAAACAATAAAGCAATGACTACTCTTTAGTAGTATACTCTAGTAGTATACTCTGGGTAGCATTTCCAGCCTAAGTCTTCCAGACTTTTTATGACAGTAACAAACAGAATGTGGATAACAAGCTGACTGATTGTGTGCCAAACTGGAGGGGTTCTTTTCTCATGTTTTCCTACTTTATTTGATATTACAATGATATATTTGTAATTTTGCATACATACTGAGTTATGCACATCTACATAACGGCAATCAGCTCCATGGACATCCTGAAGTACGTAAGGGCTCATATTATTTAAAGGGAATAACAAAATACAATAATATGTTAAAGCAGCAAAATGCATGCCGAAACATCCAGAAGTTAAATTCTTTTGACTAGCGCAGTACATCAGTGGGCAACATAACACAGCCCAAGGTAGATAAATTAAAATTAAGCAGTAAGAGGCCTACTACAAAACTGTGAGGCACAGAGATTGACATTCTCCTACAACATTAGAATTCCTTCTGCAGTCAAGCACTTCTCCATGGAGCCAACAACTTTAGAAACCACATTCATACAACACAACCCATTTTACTACAAAGCATTCAACTCTGAAGATGACACAAAACTAACAGGCATACTGTGATTTAAATCAAAGTGTTCAAAAACCATAAACTCAATCTAGCAAAAATGATGTTTCAGTGAAAGATATACTCTTCCTAAAGCATGCAAGAAAGAAAACAAGAAACTCAAGATTAGAATATCTTGCCCAGACAGTAGTGCTGAAGGAGCTGGTGAATGAAGTTGCTGAGCAACTGGCCATCATATTTGAAAAGTCATGGCAGTCAGGTGAAGTTCCCAATGACTGGAAAAAGGGAAATATAACCCCCATTTTCAAGAAGGGGAAAATGGATGACCCAGGGAACTACAGACCAGTCAGTCTCACCTCTGTGCCTGGCAACATCTTGGAGCATATTCTCCTGGAAGGTATGCTAAGGCACATGAAAAACAACAAGGTGCTTGGTGGCAGCCTGCAAGGCTTCACTAAGGGGAAATCCTGCCTGACCAATTGGGTGGCCTTCTATGATGGGGCTACGGAACTGATGGACAGGGGTAGAGCAGTTGATGTCATTTTCCTGGACTTGTGCAAAGCGTTCAACACTGTCCCATACAACATCCTTGTTTCTAAATTGGAGAGACATCAATTTGATAGGTGGAGCACTTGGTGGATAAAGAACTGGTTGGATGGCTGCACGCAAAGAGCTGTGGTCAATGGCTCAATGTCTGGCTGGAGGCCAGTGACGAGTGGTGTCCCTCAGGGATCAGTGTTGGGACCGATCTTGTTCAACATCTTTGTCGCTGACATGGACAGTGGGATTGAGTGCGCCCTCAGCAAGTTTGCCGATGACACCAAGCTGCGTGGTTCGGTGGATACGCTGGAGGGAAGGAATGCCATCCAGAGGGACCTTGACACACTTGTGAGGTGGGCTGATGCCAACCTCATGAAGTTTAACCATGCCAAGTGCAAGGTCCTACACCTGGGTTGGAGCAATCCCAGGCACAGCTACAGGTTGGGCAACGAGGAGATTCAGAGCAGCCCTGCCGAGAAGGACTTGGGGGTGTTGGTCGATGAGAAAATGAACATGAGCCAGCTTCAGTGTGTGCTTGCAGCCCAGAAACCCAACCGTATCCTGGGCTGCATCCAAAGGAGCATGACCAGCAGGTCGAAGGAGGTGATCCTGCTCCTCTACTCTTGCTCTCATGAGACCTCACTTGGAGTATTGTGTGCAGTTCTGGTGTCCTCAACATAAAAAGGACATGGAACTGTCGGAACAAGTCCAGAGGAGGGCCATGAGGATGATCAGGGGACTGGAGTACCTCCTATATGAAGACAGGCTGGGAAAGTTAGGACTGTTCAGCCTGGAGAAAAGAAGGCTACGTGGAGACCTCATAGCAGCCTTCCAGTATCTGAAGGGGGCCTATAGGGATGCTGGGGAGGGGCTCTTCATTAGGGACTGTAGTGACAGGACAAGGGGTAATGGGTTCAAACTTAAACAGGGGAAGTTTAGATTGGATATGAAGAGGAAGTTCTTTCCTGTGAGGGTGGTGAGGCACTGGAATCGGTTGCCGAAGAAAGTTGTGAGTGCTCCATCCCTGGCAGTGTTCAAGGCCAGGTTGGACGAAGCCTTGGGTGACATGGTTTAGTGTGAGGTGTCCCTGACTGTGACAGGGGGCACTAGGGGAACTAGATGGTCTTTGGGTCCTTTCCAACCCTAACAATTCTATGATTCCATGATTCTAAGTATCTGCTTTCATGTGCTACTGGCCATTATTTAAAGTAACTGGGCATGGCTTACTAGCACATGACTTACACATCATTAAGTAAGTAATGAAAACAACAAAAATAGTTTCTTATATAAACAAAGGAGATACATCAAAATGTTGAAAAGGGGCAGTTTAAACTTCTTAGTTCTGTTCTTTTTGTCAGAGTAACTTCTAGCTGAATTCTAAAGGCAGCATTCACCATCTTCTGATGTCTTCTGCTTAAAAGTAGATACTTTATAGATTTACGTTTTTTACGTATTTCCATTTCCTGCTTATCTTCCAGGTGGACACTGAAATATTCACATATGGGGACCTAAGACTAATTTTCTTCTTAAGGCATTGCTGAAAAGTGCTAGATGAAATACTGTTATGTACAAAACTGACCTCATGTATTATTTACACAGCAGATCAAAACTAAGGCGAAAACTAAAACTGCAATTGCAAATACAAATACTAAGGAGCTGAAGGACTATGTGGATAAATACAGGTACACTAATCACAAAAGGTACATAATTAGCTACCAGAAGAGATACCAGCAGGAAAACAGCCCGTATGAGGAACTCTGTGGTACAAAACACAGAAGAATCCCATGTCCTCTTATGAGCCATCTCAGGGTTTGGAAGATATAAATGTAAATCACCTTGTCAAAAAACCAGAGCTACAATATTAAGAATCAAAACCACACTATCTCATAGTCATATTTCAAATTCTAGATTTCTTGGGCAATACCTGCATGCCTATTTTCTAAAGCACACTATTTTTCCAACATTAAATCCACAAATCATATCCAACAACAAACCTGTGAAGCATATTCCAACACCCCTTCCTGAAAACATCCCCACTTCTGACTAAGCACTGATAATGTTCTTCTAAACAATCTTCCATTTGCTGGAAACAGGCCCCTGGCTAAAGCACAACAGGCATATACTCTAATAATCTCTTGATTACCTGGATACAGCCTGGAACACCTAATAAATCTGTCTATTCTTCAAGCGGAATGGGATTGATTTCCCCAGGGTTTCTCTGTCAGATCCATTTTAGTACTTAATATGAAGAGAAAATTATCAGAGAAGGTCAAATCTGACATGAAAAACTAGGAGTACACACAGATGAAGACTTCTGCCACATTTAAAATAAATGCACATTTGCTTTTTTTTAGGCCCTATCTTTTTTCAGTCCTTATTTAACATTGTATATGCTTCATAGCTTGTAAGAAGCTTGGTAACTTACTCAAATAGCCAGGATTTTCAACATTTGAACAGTAATTGAGTATAAAACGGGATGCTATTTTTTCCTACCATTTTGTTATCAGTAAATAATCAAAGGTGTTTACCACATGACTTTTTATTGCAGAAAATTAATTGAAATCAAAGGTCTAAACGAAGGCTAGAGACACTGATAATTTTAATCCCAAATTATCTAACCAAGTTAATTTAATAAAGAAGTTTTCCATTCTGCCTATGTTCTATTTTCATGTCAACTATCAATTGTACAAATAATTGCTGTATTGACTTACAGGTAAGCTTAACCACTGGTAACAAACAGCATAAAAATCTCTTGTTCTAATCCTCTTTGTTCTTTTAATTTAAAACCAAAATTTGATAGGAACTTGTACAAGATTTTTGCTCTCACTGTAGTTAACGGGGATTTAAAACACATTTTTTTAAAGAATATGAAAAAGTACAGGCAAAAGAACATAAATTTTTAAAAAGGCAAGAAGACAGCACTAATGATACTACAAATAGTTAAATAACAGACATAGCCAGATTATTAAAAATGTAGATAATTACATTTAATATGGATGAATGTAATTATGCATATTCATTTTCATATTCCCTACAGTGAGTATTTACCTCAAAGTTTAAAACACCCTTCAAAGTTCTAATAGGAAATCTTATGAAATGCCTCAACATATTACTGCACAACTTGAAACTGCAACTAAATGCTGTTTGAAGAAACTGCATTTTTCAGATTTATCTATAAAGTGTGGCAATACTGGCAACGTAGTATACTGCGCATAATGCAATGTCCTATCAAGCTTTTATCACAGCATTTAGTGCTGAAGACTTCAGATCAGCACCTACTTTCTCTCAAATTTCAGGGTCAGATCCTGCAAATTTTGCAGGATCCAAAACCAGAATACAATTTTTATTCTTGCTAATATTGTATAAGGATGGTTTTGACTTCTTTGGATAGTCTCATGTATAAGAATTTCTCACATAAGACTTCTTTCATGTTTAATCTCCATTAGACAATGCTGCACAAAACAAAGGAAAACAAAGTCAAAGATACTTTTGCATTTCACTATTGAAAGGAAGTAAAGAAGAAAGCATATTTTACCTGAGTCTCCACACCTTGCTCAAGCAACCTTTTAGCCTGGTTTTCCACCTCAAGCCGAGCTCTTGCAATAAAAAGCAAGTCATTTTCAATTACTTCTATTCCAGAGAGATCTATCCCTTGAGAAAGGTAATCTATAAAAGCAACAAAATACCAATAAGGATGACACAGGATAATGGAACATCTTAAACATACTCAAACACTTAGAATTTACAGTTAGTTCCAAGGGATATTTTTACATACAACAGTTGACAACAGAGTACATCAAAATAATGCAATATACCAGAAAAAATGAAAATCAGAAGATTACTATTCAAGAAAACCTGGATTTTTGGTACAATGAATTTACTTCACCACACTTCTCTTAGACCCAGACATTGCTGAAGAAATGCAAAGCATGAGTTCTAGGAACACCAGAATCTCAGTCAGGGGGCAGAAAGGGGCAAGAAGTCATCTCCTGGACCCAAAGGATTAACCAGATAATTAAACTTCTCTAACCAAATATTTGAATAAGTATAATTTGCTCCAAGATCTGAAATTCCAGATGTATTACACAGGAATAGATTTAAACTACACCTCATCTATTTAAATTGCACTTCTAAATATCTGGTATCAAACATGGAAAAAAGGCAAGAAACAAAAACTTAAAAAAAAAAAAGAAAATCACAGAAACATCACAATATTTATTATCATTGTTGAAACTAGAGTCAGTAGGACAGCTACAGACTAGTGGACAGGACTGGTGACTGCAACAAGAAAATCTATTTAAACTCAATTTTTGTCACTGGCTATGGAGATCTGGCCAAATCACTTCATCTTTCGCTAATAACTACTTATTAACAAGAGCACTTCAACATGTAGAAAACCAACACTTCATCTCCCTTTATCAAAGGAGGCTTCAATCTGTGACATCTCTTCTCCCAGAAAAATTCACTTTCTTTTAAAAGGAGTGACACTGTAATGCCAGCTGTTTGGACTATTTAGGCTGTTCATGTAGGACAATTTTAGTTAAGAAACACAACCAAGGGTGTAAAAAACAATGTTTTCATGCTTCCTGATGTCCCTGACCTCTGTGTTACCTCCTGTTGGCTCTTTGTTTGATCTTGTACTCCTGCCCTAACCTAACTGGTGACCTGTTTTTGAAAGAAGGACTGGAGAATGGATGCCTCTTTCCAGATGTCTCTAATTTCTTAGTGACACTCGCTTGGGATGCAGCAAATGTATATTCAGTTTCCTTCAGGCTAATGAAGATCTAGAGCTTATATTGGACTAGAACTCAAATCATTCAAGCATTACGCAATTGCACCCATAACTATTGCACACTTTTGCAAATAAAGCCAACTACGGCTACTGCTTTGAAATCCATGTTTCTGGAATATGGAAAGCACAACCTGAGAACAACTACTGCTTTAGGCTCCTCCAAGAACAGACGCACCTCTCCACTTAAAATTACAACATAAATTAGGTGTGAACTGGATGATTAAATTTATAAAATGAACATGTCTGTGTACCTTAGATTGCATCTGCAGAGAAATCTAAAAGCAGCCTAGAAAACCTTTATGCTACTGCTTATCTCCAAGATAATGCAGGACTATTCTCCTTTACACAGTTCTCAGCATTTTGCTCAACCAAGCAGGTCATTCACTGCTTCCTTTGAAAGAACCAATAAACCCAACAAAACAATGTCCAAGGCATTTCACCCAGCTTCAGATACTTCTTCATAAGACAATGTCATACTATTTCCATTTACAACCAACCCACTATGACTTCCTAATAATGTCATCTTCCTTTAATGTCCTCCCAGTAAGTTTATTAAGACACGGACCTAAATTCCAACTAAGCTGACCTTTTAATTCTTCGCCACATAACTTTTCACTTTAGTAGCCAATTATTTTTGTTTATTCACAATAAACTAATTTAAGCATCAGTTTAAATTTAGCAACCACATGTTCACAACTGAACACAAAATTCCAAGTGAGTCACTTCACAGCTAGGCAGAGAAGAACATCCCCATACCTGCAGATGAAAACCACCAAAAAAGAATGAAGATGCAGAAGCAGAAACAAAAAGTTTAGAGAAATACTGCATAAAGTTTAGTAAGTCATAAAGGAAATCAACTTTCTTAACAGTACAGTCTGTCAAAATAGGCTTTAGCCTACTAAGAATAGTCCTGAAAATGCTTTTGTCTGTATACATTTGTTTAAAAATGGATCAGAGAAGTCAAAGGACAGCCGAGCAACATGACAGCACACCTCATGCTGTACAGGCTGTTAACGAAGCTCTACATGCAGGAATGCTTACAAAGCTGCTTTTGCTAGGGGCTACAGCAGCCATACTTACCCATTACTTTCCTGAAACTTTTTGCTGTGATTAAGCTGAATATCTGCAGGTGGCCTTGCATCAGAACATATTAAGACTAATATTAAACCCCCACTAACTTCAACTACTAATTTCAACGAACAAGTGTCTTGAATGTGGAGACTAGTTCTCTGACCCATTCCTCTCAGCTGTACAGGGAAAAGTGTGAAGAGCGTAGCACAGAGTAAGTCTGATGCCATAGTGAACTCTGAAGAAATTTCTTGGCAACATGAAATTAAAAAAGGTGTAAATATCACCAAAGACTTATATAGCCCACAAATGTTAGATCTGCTGTGGAGTTATGTCATAAAATCGTATTCTGCAACCCCAGCTTGCTTAAACAAACTGAAATTAAAATATGGTTCTGATCTCCTAAATGCACAGAAAAATCTGTGGAAGAGAACTAAACAAGGGACTGTTTCTCCCTGCTGCATTTTATCTCAAAATCTAAATTCAGCCATTTCAAGTGCTAAAAATCTAATCTTTCTGATGTTTTTAAGAAAGGAACAGAAAGACCATGCTGTTTTGGCTTCTCCAGATACCTCCATCTGTGCCTTAGAATGGCAGCCACCTCCTGCTGAACTGCCAAAATCCGCAGCTTTGTTTCAAATTTCCTGCAATCCTAATAGAATTAGGACAATTGCTTGGGGACAATGCATTTCAGCAGGACCTCAAAACAGAGGGTATTTCTGCAGGTTCAGTGGTTAGACATCCTGCTATGGATGCTCTCAGTTGCTGTTCTAACCAGTAGGAAAGCCTAGCAATCATATTTTAGCGCTTACAGAAGAAAAGCAGTTTTCGTAAGGACAGCAGGTTTACAGCAGAAACACTTGCAAGTACTGTCCTTCCATTTTTATGCAAGAGCAGAAGCTGCAGCACAGGCAGGGTGTGCGCCTTTTGATTGTTTTTATTTTCTACACTTGAGTATTCTCAAGAGCGATGCTGCTATCACAGAGAGCACAACGAAGCCAAGCAGGAGGGCAGTTGACAAAGGCGTGCCGAGATCATAGGCAGAACCACAGTGCCTTTGGGATCCAGTTTATTTAAAACAGCACAGAGGAACTCACACATTCCAACCTGACAATTTTAGTTAGTAAAGAAACCATGTCATGTGAAATACAACAAAGATACTGCTAGTTACTAACCCAGGGACCAGCAAACATAGGATTTTGCTTCAGGTGCTTGTGCAGTCCTTACTCTGTTTCTTGCTATGCAGTCAGTTGATAACACTATGGTCACGATCAGGGGTGAAGGTGACATGGGTTGTAAGGTACTTTTGTCTTCTTAGGAATCAAGCACACACAAGGACTTATCTTCCAGTGAGCTCAGACTCACCAGACTGGGGCCCAGTTTAAAACTTGTCAGCTCTCCTTCTGCTTTAACCTTAAAGCCCTAGAGCAAAACTAATACTATGTTAGCTGTAACAGATTTAGTGAGTACAGCATTTATAACTGCCGTTCTACCTTATCAGATTTAAAAAGCACATATTTAATATTTTGAGAAGACCTGTGCTTTAAATGAATTAGAACCTAAATATCTTATAACATCTCATGCCAGGGCCAGATGCAGTCGAAAAGGCATTGCCCTCACACCAGCAAGGCATGCGTCCCTGCTGGTCCAGCCACTTCTGCTCAGTGGAACCAGAGAGAAAATTAGAGGAGGAAGCTACAGTCCTGTAGCCACACCACTACCTCTCATTCTCAGTTAACTGTAACTCTTTACTTAGGTTCATAAAAATAAAAGCAAATCCTTAACTCTCCCATACAGTGTTAGTATTGCTTCTCCTCTAACTATCACACCTTATTAAGCTTGGGAAGCACAGCTGGAAATGACTTTTTAAGGACTTAAAACACAGATTGCCTGCTGAATCCTCTTCTTGAACAAAAATACTGTATGTCAAGTCAGAATACACTGAGCCCTAGGAATAGTTACATTTATAACCTACCTCTGCCTAACAAAGGGTTAGAACTTTGTATTTCTTCAAGGAAAAATATTTTTGTCATTCCAATTCAAATTGTTATTGATTTACTAAATGTAAACAGGTTCTCTAATCTACTGGCTGAGATACTTAAAAATGCATTTTTCAAACCCAGTTAGTTATGTAAGCAGAGTTTAACAGACAGCAATAAATCCGATATGCACACAGTACATGAGGCAGAAAAACAATACTTTGAGCAACAAGGTTAGCTTTTCTTAATCTAAGTGACTCAACAACATGGAATCTTTCTATTATGTAATCTCATTTTTTGACCTCTGTATGCAATGAAGACAGGGAAAAAAAAAACCTTTCTAGTACTATATTAAAGTATGTTTTGTAAAAAAGATAGCTATGAAGCTAGCACCCCTATGAGCTCCACAAAAACCCCTGTATTATGCTCTTCATTTAGTCTGAGTTGCTTGTGAGCTTTTGTTAGAACTAGAGAATCAACAGAAGTCTACCAAGGACAGTCAGGTGCACTAACAAAGAGGAAACCAGGACAGCCAGTAATAAACCAATGTGATTAGACTGCGTCACTCAAGAGGCTACTTGAGCCAAATGAGAAATCCTTCCATGCTCTGAGACATAACCTCAGTAATGCTAATAAACTGGGGGGGAAAAGGATATTAGAAGAGCTGAAGTGGATTCCCTAGGAGCAAACACCTCAGATCAGCACCACCACCTGAATACATAACTGTCAAGATTCCGATGACACATTCAGAGGTGTTTGGTTGGAACTAGATGATCTTAAGGTCCTTTCCAACCCTAACTATTCTATGACTCATTAGACATGGGGGAGGGGAAATAAAGGAAATTAAGTCATTCCTGAAATTCTAAATAAAATCACAATCATAAAATCATAGATTTTTGTTTCCCTGCTTGGAGCTTATTTCTTTTGCATGGATCAGTTGTTTTATATTGCTTCTGCAGTCTCAGTTGCAGAAAATGTTGCTGATATCTGTACCCTAAGGCCATTCTTTTTCCATAATGAAGAAAAATTAGAAGAAACTACTAACTTAAATTCCAAAAAGTCAACAGGTATCAAATGAGACCCAAAAGTTCTGCTGGGATTTAAATACGCAGAACAGGAGAGGCTACCAAAACATGATTTATTACAAAACAGTACAGAAGACTGCTACAACACAAACATTACAGTGCATAGAGCACAGCATTCATACTGAAAATGTCTCTTGAGGTTAACTTAAGCATCAGAACAAATTGGTTGAAACTGTCCATTAGAAATGGCATATTGCAAATAAAGAATGTCAAAATGGAGTAAAACCTCAATGTTATTAGTACTTAAGAGCTGATCTGAGTGCAGGCTGTCCTGAACAGAATTTCTACCTCCATGCCCTGAATGTGCTAGCTTGTTCTTTCACTGCAGTCCCACCTCCAAGTCTTAGCACTCACGAGAGTTTCTTGAGTTAGCTTTCATCTAAAGGCATTCTCTCAACTGGTGCAGGATGCAGACGCATAACAGCATAAGGAGAGAACAAAAACTCACAGGCAGGATACAACTTCCCCAACTTGGTGGAAGCTTGTGTGCTTTGGTAGAAGATGCTCATGAAACTGAATCTGAACTGCTATTCGCAATATTTATTTATGCCACACAAAATTAGAAGGGACTGGACAGATATTGTAAAAGCATATAAAATCCTTAATGAGGGAGAATTCTCAGTCATGATAATCAGTTTCAGTTTTTAAAAGGGTTATTAAACATTCAGTCTTTGGTCCTACAGAAGTGCCTAGATACAAGCACAAAACAAGCAGAGTGGACTGATTTGTTAGAACTGCTGAGAATCCATCTGAATTTTTTCCATATGCTTATAAAGTAATTCAAAGTAGATGGGCCACAAATCTAATCCAGCGTGGAAATTTCCATGGTCCTAATGGAAATGGCAGTTATAGCCCTAGCTACTGAAAAGCAAGGATGATATTCTGTTTGCCTCACTTGTATCTGAACCAACAACCCAGGATTTTGCTGGGCCTGAATGTGTCTGTTTGCTTTTATCAATGCAGGTAGCACAAAACTAAAAACAGTCTTAGAACAGAGCCTGAGATCCCAACATCTCAGCAAAACCCAATGGTCACCCTAACATTTTATATTACATCTTCATTCTCTAAGTGGAATAGGCAACACCCTAACTTAAAGAATAGTCTGTTTCTTGGAGACACTTGTATCTTCCACACAATTGATGCACAGAGCAGACAGGGAATGGCAAGAGCAGGCACATTTGTAAGTCTTCAAGCTGGAAGATGGTGCCTCCAAAAAGAACCTTTCCCCATGTTCTAACTGGACTAATTTTCCACATACGCTGAAATGACTGCCTCACACTCCACATCAGGCACCAAAATACTTGCTCAAGCAAGGCTTATATTAGGCTTTTAAATCAAGTGAAATGGCTTCCTCTACAGTTACTATGAAAAAAATACCTTACAGCCAGGTTATACAACATGAGCTCCTCATAAAAAGATGTTCATTCCTATGAAAACCACAGAGATTAAGTTGCTTTGCAAAGCATTCAAAATAATTATGTACTGTGTATAATATGCTATATATTTTATATATAAACAAAGCTAGTAATCTATGTATTTACAAAATTATTAATATTTAAATTATTAATTTTGATTTTTTCTGCAGGTGTTATGAATTCACTACTAAAGAGAAGGAAAAAATTATTTCTAAAATGCCAGTTACTTACAAAACTCCTGCTCTCTGCTTCCTTTTCCTACAAGACAGGATTTCTGCAAATACTTCCTTTCCTTAGTGAAACAACCGAGACAAAAATCTTTCTCTGCCGCCAAAATCAAATTAAGTTCCTGTGAAAACTGATCTTTATTTAACCAATTTCTACCATCTTAAAAATTAACTATTCATATGCATAATACATAAGGCTTCGTTTTTTAGCTGAAGGTAATATCACATGAGGCAAAACTGTCCTGCTGGAGCTAGAAATGAGTGGGGCCAGTGATGCTGTATTTCTGTTCGCTTTCTCAGACAGCATGTTAACAACACCCTTGCTGTTTAAGTCCAGGAAAAGAAATAGAATGCATTAGATAATCCTGTGTAGTTTCTGACAGTTGTCCCTAGTGAAGGGGAGCATTAAAAATAAAACAAAGCAAAGCACTTCCCAGTTTTTTATCAACAATCACATGCCAAGACTGGTTTCATTTTAGAGAAATTAGGTCAACAGTACCAAAACCGAACCAGCACATGATTCAAAGAAAGCAAAACCTGAATCACTTATTTAAACACAGACAGTTATGTTGTACTGCAAAATAGACCTGTCATCTATATTGTATTGTTGCAGAATGGTTTGGGTCAAGGAGGCATTTAAAGATCATCTAGTCCAACACCCCTACCATGGACAGGGACATCTGCCATGATACCATGTTGCTCAAAGCCCTGTGCAACCTGACCTTGAACACTTACAATGATGAAGCATTATCTTACCTGATTAAAGCTTAGCTTCAGAAGAAAATTAGGAATTCAGTAGATCACATCGGTATGAAATAATTGAACTTCTTCTAGCATGTTAAAACATGTTAAAACAAAGGGAAAGCTTTTAGGTGTAGAAGCAGATTGGAATAAGAAGGAATGAGTTGTCCTGCACTTGGGATCATCTTTGCTTTCTCAAAATGATTTTTGCTGACTTTTGTAATGAACATGGTTTGTGTAAAAATATTTAGTAGGGCTTTAATATAATCTATGACCAATCCTATTTAGAGAGGAGACTTGCCATTTCTCTCCAGACTGCATGCATAAAACTCAAAAACACACCCAAAGTTGATAGCAATACTAGAGGAGCAGTGAGGAAGACCAACTAGTTATTTTTAACATTATATTAAAGCTGCATTTAAATTGCCTTGATGAAAGAGTTAATTCCTGCTACTCCCTGAGCTGGAAATCAGATGCCTGGCGGGATCTAGAATTGATGGAAATGACTTTGGTATCTATTTTTATCATCATCACTGACTTAACAATGAGCACCATATTTTGGAGACATTCCTGTGAAAATGCCATGATTCAGAAAATAGCTTAACACACCAAGACAAATATTACTTAGGTCTAATCACAAGTTATACCACACTACTCCCACATTCACTTAGGCCTAAAGCAAGAGCTGCTGAACTCCTTTAAGGTTCCCCCACCAACACACCATTAGATCCCCCGACTCAACCCTCCCCTCACCCCTGAACACTCACAGCCTTGCATAATCACAACCTACCAAACCTGCGACTTTCTATTTTGCCCACTTTCTATTTTGCCCTCTACTCCCTGGACTGCCAGGCTTAAAGGGCAGCGGGCAGTGACTCCACACCCAGCTGGTGTTGGTCAGCCTTGAGGCTGGTATTGTTTAATATCAGCGTTAGGAACCCGGGTGATGGCACAAAAGTTTACGAGTGACAGCAATCTGGGGATGTGCTCAGTAGCCTGGAAGGCAGAGCTGCCATTCTGAGGAACCTCCACAACTCTGAGAAATAGACAGAAGGAAACATCATGAAGTTCAACAAAAGCAAATTCAGCCCTGTTCACCTTGGGTGCCGTGACCCTGTGCATCCCAACAGGTCAGGTGCTCACTGGCTGGAAAGAACTTTAGAAAAGGACACAGTGGATAGGAAAGCAACATAAATCAGCAGTATGTCCTTGTGGCAGAGGCAGCCGACTGGGTATAGCTACCATGTAGCCAGCAGATTGAGGGAAGTGATTATTCTTCTTATTTGGCACTTGTAGGGCCACTGTACTCAACTGCCGCCCAGAGTGACTGACAACAGGTTCCCAACAGGGAACCACCAAGACTGAACACGAGGAGAGGCTGAGAACTGCGTTTGTTAACACAGAAAAGAGATGCTGAAGAAGAGATGCAACTACTGTCATCTGCTATTTAACAGGTGGTCAGCAGAAGACAGAGGCAGACTTCTGTCAGAGGTGCACAAAGACAGGACAAGAAGCAAGAGACATACACCATAGGAAATTGTAATTAGATATCTGGGGAGTGCACTGTATTTGGGTGCTGTACATCTTACCCAAGGAGCACATCAACCCACAGGAATGCATGGTTTATGTTTTAATAAAATTAAATTGGTAAAGCATGAAACACTAAGATTTAAAACTCTAAAAAATCACCCTGAGCTTCTTAAGCCTTCCCTCAAAACAAGCTAATTTGAGAAACCTCCTCAAGAGCTCCCAAAACATTTTTAGTAGCTAAAACTGCATTTTGTCTAAATTCTCTGAGATAAGATACTCCCAAAGAACTGTAACATTCATGCCATTCATCATCAGCATTTGCATGGAGTTGAAACCAAATCCACCCTAAATATTCTATATCTATTCAAAAGAAAACTCCTTGTACCAATACCTGTACATTACAACAAGTCCCTTACATGAAATGACAGATACATAATCACAAAACCAGTATCTTCATCATTTACAAAGTCTACATTTTAGTCTTATAATTCAGATTGTTCTTCAGTAAAAATAAACAGAAAAAGAACCCCACTTCTCCATAACAAATTCACTGAAGTTTAATTTAGAAGCCACACAGATAAGGAACTGCTCTTCAGATATATGTGGACTTTCAAAATCAAAATCATTGTGGCAACAAAGCAATAATACCTCTGCAAGCCAATACTCCTCTAGAGCTTTTTGTTGGAGTAAAAATAAAGAATGTAGCCAGTAAAAAGCTAGTTGTCCTATTTCTGTTTTGAACAGACTTCATAACATCACAGATGCAAAGCTACATGTACAGCATATGTGAAAAAGATGGAAATAGAAAGGGGGACAGAAAGGTATAATGTAGAACAGGAGAGACAGGCAGCCCAAATGGGGGACTACTACATAAATGAACTTATAGGTTGAAAATGATAAGAATGGTAGTATGGTCAAACATAAGATACATAAAACTACGGAAGAATGTAGCTTGTTAAAGAATACCAAAACAAATCTGTTTGTACAGTTTGGTCTTATTACTCCATGAGATTAATTTAGTGCTTTCCACCTTGACAATTTCCTCCCCACCCCCACCTAAGCCCATAGCTTTGCACTGCTTGCTCATTACCAATGCCAACAGCATTTCTGCTCAAATTTCAGGAGGACATCCAAGACTGGAAAACAAATGGGTGAATAAAACTTTTTTTTAATAAATTTAAAGCAGACATTAATCAGAATTTTTATTGTCAGTGAAATATTTCATAAAATCCAAAGAGGTGAACAATAAGCAGTCCTTGAAATGAAGCACCACATCAGTATATAAAATGAAGCAGGATGAAAAGAAATGTACTCTCAGATCTACAAGAGATAATTGCATTGAAAATATATTGCAACTGTATCATACACCCATGTAAAGTAATTATGCCCTTCCAACTGTATTACTGGAGTGGCTGAAGAAAACCATCTCTTTCCCAAATAAAGACAAGGACTCATCTAAATGAAAGTATATGATTTCGTCTTTCTCTTATTTACTTCAGTAACTAAAGCCATGAAAGCAAGCAAAATAGTTATGAGTAGAGAGATGTAAAAGATAACAATTTTACATGTTGGCAGCTTTTAAGTATTACCGATATGTTATCATTCAATAGCTAAGTAGAAGTTCTTAATATAGAGCATTATGTAAAGGTACTGTGACTCAGTTTCCATCAGTACCATCCCATGTTGCAATAGGCACAGGCAATGATAAAAGAAAGCGAAGGAAAACGGATGATGTGTTTCAAAAAACTTAAGTCAAAAATAACTTCTTTCAAACATCCCACCAGTTGTTGAGACATCAAATTAGCTGACTCTTAACTGAATCAGTGCCCTCAAAGCAGGGCACTAGAGATGTTGGCTCATTTGTGTGTTTTAATTCATGATGTTAATGGTTAATGACCTAATTCTTGAATATTGATAAAGGTATACATGGACAGTTACAGACTTAAAGTGTACAAGTCTACAAGTACTGAGTGGGTTATTTCTAGCTGCACTTCATTTTTTCACTTCAGTTCAGAGATACATCCTACATTTTTTGAGGTTTTATCATTATTTTGCACTAAAACATGCATCCAAAAATGTCAGTTTGTGCATGAGAGAACATGGATCATTTCTAATGCATGCTTGTAAATGCCAGAAGATACTTTAAGATCAGTAGAGCTACAGCACTGTAAAATCAAATTAATAACCCATGTTGCTATCTTGGCCCCTGGATGAGGGGAAATACTACTTTTTTCTTTAACATAAGCTGTAAATATTTCTTTCATATTCCTCTCTCCTTATGGGTCTCTCCTGCCACTTTTCAACACCCACCATTCACCTCTTTCATACTTACACCTTCAGGAAAACATTTCTGAAAACGCAGAACTGCATTTTCTTTAGCATCAGCTATGTTAACTCCCTCGGTACTTTCAAATATACATAATTTCTGTGTTTAATAAATGCATATTTAATTCCTCCCACCTCTTTCTTGGCATACCATCAATAACTTCCTGTAATTAGCTGCAGATTTACTTGATTTTATCATCTTTACAGTCAACAGATGTTGCATAGGCTATAAATCACTCAAGTTTTATGTACCTCACATACTCTGTGGGAGAACAAAGTGAACCTTGTATTATCCAGTGTGCTTCTGTAGACAACTTGTATATAACAAAATTGTAAAACATTGTGTAGTATATCTGTTCTCCTACAAACAAGCCTTTTCAAATTTAGAGATCAGCCTATTGCAGAAATGTGCCCAGTCTGCCAGAATTCTTGCCAGTTCTTCTAGCAGTAACAAAACTTAGCAACAGTACTAAAAGATGGGCAAGAAAAGAACACTGCTTGAAAGCCAAACTTAACATAACAGTACTCAGATTCCAAATACTTGCATTTGAAGTTAGCCCCTACAGATGCCTGTCTTTTGACCTTCCAGTAGAAATATAAAGTATTTAACCCTGACACAAAGACTGACAGCAGTTACATCTGATGAAACTTTTAATACTTTCTATCTCATACAATTTGGATAGTGAAACTGAAAAAAGAAATAACTTTAAACACCACCACCACCCCCTGACAATTTGTTGCAGTTTGCTAAAATAGTTATAGAGACACAAATCAGTGAAACACAACTCTCACCCTCAGCACTTACTGTAATGTTTATCTGTACTTGAAGCAACAAGAAGAATGCAAACAAGCTGAAGGAAATGTTGCAACCCATCCCATATGAGCTGCCCTGTAGTCCTCACCATAGCTGCCAAATCTGCTAAATCACAAACCTGAATCATTGCTCACCTTGAAACACCAGAGAAAGGGAATTTGAACAGCACAGCTGCACAACAGCTCCTCAAAAATGGAACAAAAACCAAATAAGCCCTTAATACATGCTCCAGGTCTGCCTTTAGCCAGTGGTGGCACCATACCTTTTCTGTGATCTGTAAAAGTTCTTCAAAAACCTAAGAGTATTATGATTTATCACTACTAGTCTGGGATCTTTCACACATACTGATCATGATTTTTAACTTGAAAGAAAACATACTTCTATTGTTAAAATTAGGAAGTACACACGTGTATGAATGTCAAGAATTGCCATGAGTTAAAATTTCATGAAATTGTACTTGTCTTCTCAATACATTAAACATCAATGCAAACAGAACGCGAAGCTGTAGTTTTTCTTCTATTACTTTGAAACAGATAAAAATGAAAAATTAAGTTTTCTTAAATGTGGTACTGATGATACGTTAAGAGTTCTACTATCCCTACTGCCACAGAGACACTGACTTAAAAATGCACAGCTTTGGTAGCAGAGTTACAGATCACCTATTCAAGGAAGCAAATAGTAAGTTCAAGCAAGTCTTTCAGTTGTTAAAGGCAGAAACTGTTAACAGATGGGTGATAACATTTAATTTAGCAAATAACTTATTAAATAAATAATGCTGATACTTTGTAGAATTATATAATTTATCTTTGAGCCAATTATTGCTACCTACATCTGCTAGCCAATTATATCTAATAATTAACACAAAGAAAATTGAACGGACAAAAAAAATGGGCTGCTTTAAGGATGAAAGATGCTTAGAAATTTAATACTTCAAAATAAAATTGAGAAAACATATAGACTCATTGTGCACTTATATGATTCTCCCATAACTTTTATTACAGCTCCTATAATTCTAAAGAATATTTAATCTGACAACAGATTCTTCTCAAGCCTCACAAAGAGGAATTCACTGCTCATAGTTACTAATCACTTCAAGATCAGGAAAGAAACAGATACTTCTGTAAAACTAACATTACTATTGTTTAAATTAAACACTTGTTCCTTCAGGGAAGAAAAAAAAAACAGGGTAAAAACAATTTCTCAGTAGCATATACTGAACTTTCATATAGGAACCCAATCCTGAAGTAAAGAAATTATTACACTGCACCACAACTAAGATGTACGTCTTTCCAACATCCAGAAGTTTATTTTGCCAGGCAAAACAAAAATAAGAAAAGTGAAAATAACTACTTATCTTTAGCAGAAAATTAAGTGAAAATTATCAATGGTCTCCAAAATTAACTATTGATACACTCATGACTATTTATCACTGAAATACCAGAAAGCAAAAGAAGTAGCAGCAAAGCATCTTGACTGGAAACATGACAACATCTGTAATCAATTCCAATATGTAAAATTTCCTATTGTCAACTACATCTCACTGCGACATCTCTGCTCAGAAAGCAGCATATAATCTCTAAACCTCTAGAAGCATGTCAAACGATTGCAAACAGATCCTAAGAGACACAATACTGGACTGGATATGTTCTTGGCTATTAGCTTCCCTGACTTGATCTTGCCCTCAGGATAGCCAAGCTCCTCTTCCTAAATACAGAGTACCAAGCCAAAAGCATTGAAAAAGTAGAAAGCAGAAGCTCCACAGAATAAAAATTTATGGTTTAGCAATATTATGAGCAATGCTACCATGGCAGTCCAGACACTGTGACAGACCTAGGAGGCAGGTGATGGCCACTGCAGATGGAAACAGACTAAGAGCACAGTACTCTGGCTACAGCATACAGGAAGAGTCCTCCCAGTGTGCAAACTCTACTACATTACTACTTTATACTTCTTGCTGTTTTCTGATCCAATTACAGTCATTGTAAGTAATTAAAAAGGTGGGATTAGCTGGCTGCATTTCAGAAGACATTACACAAATCCTATTTGTAAATAAAATGGCTTATTAGGACTCACTGAAGTAGAGGAAACTGGCAGAGGCTCATGTTAGCATGCCCTTAGAGAGGCAGCCACCCTTGGTCCTGCCCGTGATGGCCAGCACAGACACCAGTGGGCTACTGGGGCAGCTTTGATGGATTGCAGCTTTTCCCCTCTTCCTGAAGAAGAAATAAGGCTCTAGGACAAGGAGTTACAAGAGTACAAGTATAAAAATTCCAGATTTAACAGAGTTTCCCTTAGTTTTACACAAATGAACTCAGACTGAAAACCGCAGCCTCAGCAAGGCATTGGCTCTTTTTTTTTTCTCTTTTATTCCATCCTTTCATGTTGTTATAAATGTGAATTCAAAATTAAATGTATTGGTTTTTATTTCAGTAACTGTAAGCAGCTATTGCTTCCTATTAAAAGAAAAATATTTGAATTATGTCATATTATGTTATGAAATCATTTAGAGGGAAAAACCAAGGAAAGCCTATCCAATTCCAAAGTACACAACTCTTCCAATATTTGTTTTGCTATAGTTTTAAATTTGTCATGAAGTGGATGAAAACTGGGCTTCAAAATGTCAAACCTTCCCAGAAAGGAACAACTCCAAGTTTCATCTAACTCTTCCCAAGACTCATTTTCATCCACAAAGTGAATTATGCTTGGTCTGACTTGCACTGAATCACGCAAGCAGAGTCAGGAATCATGGCAAATTGCTGGAGTAAGGGAAAGCAGACAGGTCTTCAAAGGCATTCTAGGTAAGACAGAGCACTCCTTAGGAGCATCAGGATTCAATAATAAAATTTTGTATTTGATAGCAGGAAATAGGAAAATAATTTCATTGGCTCGTTTAGAGAATGCCAGTTTTCCATCTTCTCATGTATAACCACAACAAAGAGTGGCTTGTGAAGAGAAATAATTACTCCGGGTTCATATGCCACTAAAAGTTAATACAGCTGAAAAGTTTTGTAGGAAGTCTGCTGCAGGGGTAAAATAAGCTAAAAACAATTCCAATTTTAGAAATACAATGAGATGAAGAAAGTGAAATTGAGTATCAAAGGCCCTACCGCAACCAAGAGGGATGTCTGTCTGCACTCAAAGAGGGAATCATGTTAAGTTAATAAAATGCACAAATCACCAGAAGTACAGTTCTGAGGGAAAACAACAACAGAAAAGGAAACAAACAATCACTTGTCTGATAAAGCAGAACATTTCAGAATACTGATAGCCATGTTTCACATATTTGAGGACCTGTATTCTGGGATTCTAAGGACTGTCTGTATGCATGTTCTTCATTCTGCCTGTATTCTCCAAATAACCACTCATGCTTCTGTGAGTCTTAGCCTCTTTACCCTCTGCCCCAAGTAAAGCTGGATAATCTGGTGGACAGTCAACAAAGAGGAAGCAAAAGATGGGGAGATGGAGAGACGGACCTAATCACTGTTCTTTTCCTGGAAAACAACATCCTGGAAGGCAAACATCAGCAGTAACAGTGCCAAGAGTTTAAAAACGTGTCAGCCCTCAAGAAACTACAGTATGGTTCTAATTTCTTTAAAGCAACATTGGTATGTATATTTTACTTAGTTTCTCTATTTCTGCACTTCTACAGAACCACTCCCATGGCTTTCTGAAGTCCTGAGAACTAAACGGGACCTTTAAAGTTCAGATTCTAAAAATTTGGAAAAGTATTTATTTTAAGTAACAGGAGACTTTCAGTCCCACATTGCCACATGCTAGCCATGCAGGGATAGAGGCAAAGTATTGCCTTTCGTTTTTCCAGAGAACATGGAGTGGCTGGGCCAGATCTTCACAGGAATTTTCAGGGGGAGGAGGAAAAAGAGTATAGTGTGAGAAGTCTGGGCCTGATAACAAGGGAAGCTATAGTATCCCCATTAGCAACTGATACAGTTTTTGGAGAATGGTAAGAAGCTGTTTTTCAGTTACACTTCTCTCACTTCTCCTTCTGAAAGCGATCACTTTGCTGGCTCCCCTCCAGTGAGGGCTTCGGAGGAACCAGACAATTCACTGGCAGTGTGCAGTCAGAGGTAAGAGAAAAAGCATCTTCAACAGGAAAAAAACCCTGAAGACCAGAGATTCCTCTTGTGTTATGAAAGGGAAAACATACTGGGACACTGAAAGAGCTTGAGAATTACTGGACACTGGAAGTGTAGTAAACTATAGGATTCTCCCATCCCTTTTCACACAGTGTGGATGGGAAAAAAGATCCCAAAAATCTACATACGTGTTTTAGCAGGATCCCAGGAAATCACAAATCCAAAAACTTCCGAATCCCCCTTATTAGGTAGATTTTGCTTTGCAAGTGTGTTTAGAAATTGATAACTACCTGACTCATCTCCACCACAGAACAGTTATTTCATGGTGTATAATTAGTCACCTGCTATCATCAGGGTCCTCTAAACCCATTTTCAGACTACAGAGCACAACATAAATCTGCCACAGCTTTTAGGCACCTCCTGCCAAGTACTTGCTCATATTCTGCAAAATTATGCAGACTATTAACCTTACGTAAATTTTAAGAAGCTGGGTCTTCCCAACAGCACATGCAGAGTACAGACCTGCACAGTTCATAACAGCAGTGACCAAGATCAAAACAGATATGGAAGGACCATTAAAACTTCCACCTGAATTCAGGCACAGCACTGCTGTACAACTGCTGTAAAAGGAAATGAACTGAAATAAAGTCCGTGAAAAACAAACCTTAGTAACTCTGTAAAACCTCCCTTGGAAGGACAGCCATACACCTCATGTCTCTTTGCCTTATCAGATCTGAGCACTTACAGCTAAGTGGAAGCACAGCTCATTTTGCATTCAGAAATAAATTTACCAGATAATCCTAAATATTTCCAGCATGAAACAGCATACCAACCCTGACAAACATCTTCTTTATCTTCAGCACAAGGTTCCTAAAAGATTCAAAACCAGTTATCATAAGATTCATACTGAGTCAAATATTAACGTAAATATTTCTAAGAACTCTTAGCTACTAGTTTCAATTTAATTATTTTATAGACTTGCTTAATATGTCTTTGCTTAATATGCTTAAAATGTTTTGACTAGTTCAGTCAATGTTGAACAAAGAAAAAAAAGAGTGTAAATGACTTAAGCAAACTTCTTCATCTGGAAACAGTTTTCCAACACACACTCTTAGGTTTTCTGCCCATCTGTTAAACCAGCTCCATCAAACTGTTTTGAGGACAAAAAAGGGGGTTAGAAAAAGACTCACAGTATTCTTTATGACTCATCCAATATTTTTCATTAGCTCTGCTTACTAAGTGTAATACACTTGATTCCATGTTCTATTCTTTAATAAAAGAGTTAAATTAAATCCAGCTCTATATTACAAACTTTTCCTACTGCAGCATCATGGCGATGAAGTGAAAAGTCCACAGTATTTTTTACCAGTGTACAAAAGGGCTTTTGCCACTGTGATTTATCAGATTTTATTCAGGAGCTAACAGAGACCACATTGGCAAAAATGCATCTGCACCACTACACATCTGCTGAAAGAATTATCTAGAAGAGCCATACCAGCAAAATTTTTCTAGTGCGTATCAGTCCTAAGCTACTCCTTGGCACTGAAAGAGCACAACATCAGAGTATGCACTGAGGGGACTCTGTAAGAGGCACCTATTTTGATTTCCAGCTAGCCCCTCAAGCACGCGTTGCCAGGCAGACAGCAAGCTGAGAATTAAGAATGATGCTGTCACACAGCAGTGCATGGGCTGCTGCTCAGCAAACGTCTATTCTAAGCAAACTGATCTTCAGCACTGTTCACACTGCGATCAAATTGTTCTGATGTGAATTAATATTTCACTGGTTTTCAGAGTATAATAAAATAACAGAAACAAACTACTGGACAATACCCGTCATTTTGAAATATAGATAGAGTCTGTGCAAATTTTTCAAGTAGGTCAGACCATTTGACCTGAGACACTTGGCTAGAGACAGTTATTGTAGATGAGCTATTTTTATCTTAATGGCAGCTAACAGTACAGAAATCCAGTAAATGAGCCCAGTATGTTAAAACAATGTCACAGCAAGAGAAAATAATTCAAACCCAATTCAAACTACTCCATTTAATGATTGTACAGGCCTCATAAAACAAAGTACATTAAATAAGCAGAAAAAAAAAATCAATATGACCAAGAGGCACCTGCATATTGATCAAGGATCGAAACTGAAAAGAACTATGGCTGATGCTTCACCCAAATTAGCTGCTTCTGCTCACACAGCAGGGCTCATTTCCACAATTCCCTTACACCCCAACCCGGCAACTCTGCAAACTGCTGCTCTCACTCTCCTCCAATGCTGTAAGTTGTTCAAACAGCATTAATACTTATATTAGATGCACTATACTTGTACTGTTGTATGAAGACATAATTATAAATTCAAAAAGTAACAATAGATGCTTGGTGGATGGATGAAGAATGGAATTGTAAGTCAGCTTCTGACAGACAGGATATTTTGTGCTGCGAAAAAAAAAGCTAATGAAGAATTATGTAAGAGTTTCAAAAATATGTGACAAGGAAAATTACAATAAAAATTAGAGGTGTTCGGGGTTGGGGGGGGGAATTACACCAAAATTTCTTCAATGTACTATGTATACAAAAGACTTTCACCTCAAAGATGAAAATAGTTGGAAGGCTTAAAGACTCTGCAGATCTTGGGATAGAATAAACTCTGTAAAAGAAGACAATGAAGACGAAACCATTATTTTTCAAGAGAAAACTGCTCTGCCAGTGACTCTATCACTCCAGTTGCTCAAGGTTTGTGTTTTTTCTTTTTATCTTTAACTTGATTTTTTTTCCTTAAAATGTACTAAAAGGCCTACAGAATTCAATAGCATTAATACACTTAAGCTTTATCAGACTTGTAATCTTATTTAAAAAAATCAAATTAGTTTATTACCTTTTATTAAACTTTCCATTTGTAGTTGCAGAAATGAAGTGACAAAGGGTGACAAAAGGATCTTGCAAGCTCTGTTAGCAAAACAGCTATGTTCAGTGATTGTCTCAGAGTCTGTCCCAAATTCATGACTTAATTTTCTCATCCACTTTCAAAAATAAGTATTTAAAACCACAACATACACCATACTAACTGCAGTCCACAGCAGCAGATCTCCCCATACCTATGTGCAGTGTCAAAAGAATGATACCACAATAAAGATAGAGCAAAAATTAATTGGCAAACATTATTTTCAGAAGCACCCATTAGAATTATGGTAGTCTCTCCCTCATCATTAGTCAAAAATTATTCTGTCAAAAGCAAACGTTAAAATGACCCAGGTTTTTAATCAGTCCATTTACCCTTTCTGAGTCATGCCATAAGGTCAGCTTTACCCCATTCCTCTGGAGTTTGCCGAGTGTTCAGAGACCTCCAGGGGAGATGGAGAATAGTCATGATTCACACACTTACTTATATATAATCTGACTATACTGCAGATTTTAAGAAAGAGAAGATACTGATTTCTGGCACCAGACCCAAATCCCCTGGGGTTCGGTTCAAAATCAGTTTATCCTACCAATCTAAACCCCAGCCACTGTGGCTCCCTTCCCCCCGCATCTCCCAGCCACATTGTCTCCTCCCCTTCTCTGCACCTACACAAGCCTTCTGCCGAAAATGACCCCCTTAGCTTTCAGCAAGGTCAGCCTCCTGCATCAGCACCTCACTCCTCCAGACATACATGCATCAGCACGTATATAGGAACAAGCACCTGTGTGTAGCAGAGATGCAAGAATCACAGCAAAACAATTTATATCAACTAAACAGACGTGGAAGCCAGTCTTTAATCCACTGTGTGTATGAACCTCCACATTAAAGCAACAAAATACAAAACTCTCTAAAGTTTTGGTCCATACTGGCATCAAGTTTCCACCATCTTATTCAGCAATTACTGTATCTATTCTGGTTTCCATTTAATCAGTAACGAATTAACACACGCACACAACATATAAATAAGCTACTGCACAAATCAGCTGTGGCAAAACCACTCAAAATTTTCAAAGCTGAAGTGCAAATTCTTTAGAGAACAGAGTTGAGCAAAGTAACAAGCTTAGGAGCACAAAGTGGTACTGAACCTAGTACTGGAACAAATACCTTCAGTAAGGCTAAACTCTGGGTGGAAAGATTAAAGGACCTTTTAAATGGCAATAAGAGAAATCCGGATTATTCAGATAGTACTATCTGAAT
Source organism: Agapornis roseicollis (assembly GCA_002631895.1). Taxonomy (NCBI): domain Eukaryota; kingdom Metazoa; phylum Chordata; class Aves; order Psittaciformes; family Psittacidae; genus Agapornis; species Agapornis roseicollis. The sequence goes on along the minus strand of NDXB01005926.1, from coordinate 78,542 downwards.
AACTGATAACACTTGAAAAGGTTATCAGCCTTTTTCAAGTATTCAATCACTGCCCTTCACACAAAAGTTGCTTAAGTGGATCTTACATATATTCATATTAATTTACATATCTATTTCAGCTATTTGCTTGTCTTTTGGAGGAATGGAGTTTTATTATTTGGCAAAGGAGAAGGATAAAGTTATACCGTCTTACAAGCCAGTGAAGAGCAGAAGGTACTGACCCCTGGAGCGACCGTGCTGTCTCTGCACCACATGGTGCCCCATCCGACACTGCACTGTAGCTTTACTCGCCTCTGTAGGTGTACAGGTTATTAAATGATCCACATGCGCAGATCTCATCAGAATTAAACCTCCTACGTAGGTTTAACTGCTCCTAATATACTATTGAATACGTGTATCAATTCAGAGTATTGATTCAGTACATTTTAGCATGCTGGTTGAAGGGTAAAAACAAAACCCAGCACTACCCCTTTCCCCAGGGAGGTGCCATTTTGGTTTTTTTATTACACATTTATAGCTTTATCTCAAATCCAGGTTTCTCCCAAGCAGATAAAAGCCTTTACTCATCAGTAAAGGCTATGTTTGGTAAACATTACAGGTAAGTATTATGGTGAAATAATCTTCTATAAAAATACATTATTCAACTGAAGGATTCCCCTCCCCACTCTAACTACACATAACTAACACAGGTGACTTCTTTCTTTACTCCAGTATTTCATTATCTGGGTGGAAGGGGGGAGAGAGAATTCTGTGGAGAACGGATCAAGAGTTACACTTGTGGCCATGAGGGTGAGTGGAAAGGCATGAGATCATAACAAACAGCAGGATGTAGGGCAGAAAGCATAACAGGAATATCAGGTAAATAGCAAGCCTCATCACCAAGCAACTGAATATAAAACTTCAAAAATTATAGCACACACCCATTATAGAATAATTTTAATGAACTTGCAAAGACAGTGTTTCAGACTAATTTAACCAAGGAAAACTAAATGAAATCTCTCTGAAATAAAATAGGCTATACAGATGGAAGTCTAGTACTGTGGGTTTTACCTCTGGGAGTTGCAGCCTGCACAAGATTCTATTCTTTCATTACAAATCTGTTGTGTGGGGAGCGGAGGAGGAGTAGCTGTGCTACAGGGATAAAAAGAATAGCACAATTGTTGTAAGAACATCTAGTTTTCTCTGTGTATTTCTATACATCACAATCCATCTTCAACTTCACATCTATTTTTCCTCATTACCTTTCTCTATACTGTGACAATAAAGAATATTTTAATGCTAGGGGGGAAGCACTGCATAAAGAAAAGCCCCTGAACAGGACATCGCTAATTCATTAGCGATGATCATTAAACAGTCTTCATTTTAAAAGAACACAGAAAAACAAAGCAAGCTGATCAAGCTCCATCAGGAGAGAGAGGACTGGCAGGAATAGCAGCTGTGCTCTAGCTCAGACAGGATTCGTGTTGGCAGAACTGTGAAATAAAGCCTGAGACATATTGTGCCTTTATCAATTCTGCTTTCCCAATAAAAGACATCCAAAGAGTTTAATGCTTACATTCACAGGCTATTTTACTTTGGAGGGTTTGTATACAACTAAATTTATAAAAGTCCAAGATGCATTTATTTAGACATGCTGCTCCTTCAAACAGTGCCATCTAACACATACACTAATATAGCCTCATTCATCTGAGTATCTTGAAGTGCTTCATAAACACCAACTGAACAGATGCCATGGATCTGAAAAACATTGCTGCCTGAAAAATTTCTGCTGACTTTGTTACAATAATATGCTTTATTATAAAGTAACAAAGGTTAGTGCAAGGGGAAAAGTCTAATTTAAACTATCCATTTAACAGCATTTTGTATGTATCAGTTTTAATACTATGTTTTTCACAGTCCTCCACTGCCGAGAAAAAAACCTAAAGGCTAAATAAAAAGACCCAATGGTTTCTTAAAAAGAAATTAAAAAACAAATAATAAAATTTATCAGACATATACCAAAACCTAAAATTCAGACAAATATAGAGGTATATTTAAGATACAGATGTAAAAAAAAAAAAATCATTTTCAAAGAAATGGGAAAATGAACATTTAGAATTATCTAGAAATTTATGCACATTTTGTACATTGGTCAAATTAAAATTTCCTTTTATTACACTGAGATTCTCATTTATGAGCACAGAACACCAAAAAAAGGAAGAAAAATCTAAAGAAAGGACAGAGAAATGTGTAGGAAGATCTCGGAGTACATAAATATAGTGTTGTTCTTTTTGTTCCCATGTAGAAAGCACGAAAGTAGATCACCTGTTATATACTAGAACACAGCGATATAAAACAACTTCTCTTTTGACTACTTTGGGGGGGATCTTTTTGAGTATAACATTACATAATACATGGTGCAACTACCTCAACCTGCTTTAAATAAGTAACACTTCGGAATTTGTCAATCTCATGAGCCAAAACTTTCACAGCTCAGACTTTCAAACCTGAAACTGGGGCTAGAAACAGAAGGTGAAGCCCTGAAACTTCAGGAATTCAATGACTTGTTATTTTAGCAAGAATTCAGAGAACTTCCCTAGGAATGGGATCACTGTACTCCTTCCTTCTTAACTGGGATCACTTATCCAGTAAAACTGAGCAACATAACTGTTTCCTTCTGCAGGTATGTATATCACTTTATTTTTCCATCTACCCTCTTTCTGCATCAACTTCAGAACCCTGATTTCTGTGCTGTCACAGCACAGTAGACTATTACTTTATAAATAAAACTTCAGATCAGAAAGGAAGAAGAAAAAAAGTGTCATTCACTGTGATTCAGGCAGGTGAAAAGGCTGCAGTGTAACATTCCAAGGCAGAATTGCCTTTTCTTTGTGCTCCGCACATATCTGCACAAGCTGCCAATTTATTTAATTCATCCTCGAACAAAGGGTAAAAGGAATTGTCCAAACAGAAATCCAGTTATAATAAACATGAAGTAGAAACTGTAAGATATCTTTGCTTATTGAACTCCCTTTGAGACTAAAAGTAAACTTCTTCAGACCTAAAAATGCTCTAATTAGTTCAAAATCCAGCCTGCTATGTTCAGCCCAAAGACCAGATCACCCTATGCGTAACTCAATGCGCAACTCTTGCAACTAGAATGGAAGTTTGGCATAATAGTATGCTAGAAACTTTCCCACCATTCATAGGTCTGATTTATTCACAGGTTTTACGCTCACCAGTAAGAGAAGTAACTGTAATACTTAGCATTTTACTAGAATGCCAACACTGCTTTACATTTTACCAGAGGTGGATGTGTTTGCTTTGGTAATACAGATAGGAGCAGTATTCATTATATTCACAATGGCAGAATTATAATTTTGTCTCTTATATTGCCATGCTCAACTACAGAGGCAATTTTTTTTATAATAAGCATCAGGGTAAGGCAGACAGCAGTGAATTCATTCTCATAATTATGGGTACTAGTGCAACAATTCACATTTTTTCAATGCATCAAAGATCATATCCAGAGTACAAACAGAAAGGAGAGCATGACTTCAACCCCAGTTCCTCATTCATACTTATTTTAACATAAGTTCAAGTAACAAAAGCCTAAAAAAGAACTAGAGGAAAACAGAAATTTTTCAGGTCATTTAAAACCAATGCACAACTACATGGAATTGTTTACTCTCTTCAAGTATGGATAAAGTACCTCTCGGTAGGCAATGATGGGCAGTCTACAATTCAAAAAAGTTAATAATAAATAATGAAAGGTAAATTTTATGTGAGTTTCATGAACTGTTCATTTTATAAAGCAACATAATTGCAAAACATTCTTTAAGTTGTGGAAACCTCTTCCTGGCTGCCATTTTCACCCCAAATGTGATGGGGTACCTTGAAGACTTGTGTATTCTATTATTATTACAGGAGAATTACTCAGGACCTTCTATTAAAAATCCTGTCTTGAAATTATAGTATTTGATTCTACCCAAATTATGTTTTTCACGGTAATTCTTCCTCAGGTCTTTAAAGCTATCGATATTTCCACAGTCAATCATGCTCATCTTTTAAACAGTTAAGGAAAGGAGAGCACCACATTCAGATGCAATTGCTACAGCACTTTCTTGTGATATTTAAAAAAGCATATTGATGTATGAAGCTTGAATGCGGAATCATCTTCCCTACTGCTTTTCATTCATCACGCAAAGCTGCAGTTTGTGAAATCGCTCAAAAATTACAGAGACTGTATTTTTTTAATAACTTCTAATAGACAGCACTTGCCTACAGTTCTCATCTTTAGATCTCACAGTATTTCTATAAAGGGAAGAAGTTGAACACCTTGTCCAAGTAACTTGTCCAAGTAACAAGTTTACATTTAAACCAAAGTTAAAACCCCAGTCCTGTGAACAGTGTTGTAACAGAAGCATCACTCTTTACTTCTTGGTACTGCCTTGGGATTTTGACCAGTGCTTACATTATCTCAAATTCAGCATTCTTTCTTGGTACCTTTCTAGAAGTAGGATTCCACTTTGGAGAATGCATTACTGCATATTTTGACAAACTGTAGCAGGGAAGTGGGTTTCAGTTCTCTTCTCTGGTTCATTACATTAAGGTGAGTAACAGTACAAACTCATCAAGGAGTAAGAACTCAGGAAATGAAAAGATGAAGAGAGACTTTTCAGCAGGGCCTGTTGTGATAGGATGAGGGGTTTTAAACCAAAAGAGGGAAGATTCAGGCTGGATGTGAGGATGAAATTCTTTACAATGAGTGTGGTCAAATTCTGGCACAGGTTGCCCAGAGAGGTGGCATCACCATTCCTGGAGACATTCCAGGCCAGGCTGGATGTGGTTCTGGGCAACCTTATCTAGTTGACAATGTCCCTGCTCATTGCAGGGGGGCTGGACTAGATGAGCTTTGAAGGTCCCTTCCAATCCAAACCATTCTATGATTCTATGGTTCTATAAAGTGAAGGGAGACAATTCACCATTGTCATATAAAAAAATTGTAACTGTATTCCCACTCCAGTCTGCAAAAAGCTTTAGTCACACTTAAAAATCACAAGAGGGGAAAAAAGTGTTAGACATCAATTTCTCAGTGTACAGTTTGCCAGAAAGGCCACAGTGTAAGACCAACTGATAAAATAACAGCTATTTCTACAGAAATATTTTTTCTGGTGCCAGAAAAAGTGTGGTTCACACCACTTCTAGAGAACTAAGGTCAATTTTATAACCATTATATACTTCTTATATACATATATTTCATATGAATAGGCATATGTATACAACTATGGTATATGTATCATAGTTACAGGAGTTATAGAATAACTACTTTGTACACACCCTACTTTGTGCACACCGTTCAGCTGAACAAGACAGACTCAGGTGAGCACTGCTTGTCTGTGGCAGTGATGACGGCAGAGTTTGAATCCAGTTGAGCAGCAACAGATTTCTGTAAAAGCAACCCAGCATGCCTTGTTCCAGCTGAGGCAGCACCCTGAATCCCCAAGTCTGGTAGAGGATCTGGAACAGTGCTGAGAAAGCCATGGGAGATAGACACAGCAGGGCATTTTGAGCACCCTTGTCTTTATCAGCAAAATTGAACAGCAGAGTTGGATACTGCAATTAAAACTATTTGGATATTATTTTGTCCTCCCAGAAGCAGAATTTTCTCATTTAAAGTTCAAATATCATTCAAATACCAAAACAAATAAATAGAATCCTAACTCAGTAGGACTTCAAAAGCTGAAGGACAGACAAAGGAAAGAAAATAAACCTTTTTTCTGTCTGGAGAGTAAAACAGTAGCTGCCTGGCTGCTCTCTTGAGCCTCAAAGAACAAGTTGGCCCAATGTGTGACCTGCTCACAGAGTCAGACTGATTTGGTATCTAGCAAACACTTGGTAGATAATAGTAATCAATGGAGATTAGAAACTATACATTAATCTGTGAATGTGTAATACTTGTCAAAAGAGAAACCAGTATCTTGTATTATGTTGCAGGTGTCAGAATGACATAAAAATCAAAAATAAAAGCCCAAGCTATAAAATTCAGCTAAATTCACATTTATTTCTAACTGCTACTATTATTCCACTGTGTCAGTAACCAATAACGCTATCCCGGAGTAGAATACCGCTGCCAATTTTACAAGCAAGCAATAAAAATAGTTTTTGCCAGAATTAAAACTGCATTTCTTTCCATTTATTTATTCATCCAACAGATGCATTATCCAAGACTCTGCACAAGAACAGAATATTAAATTATATCAGCTGTATCTCTTTCTAAAAAGAATCTAAAAAATTTAAAGGATTGGTGATTCAGTGAATCCATTTCTTGAGCATCTCTGACGAGCAGTTCTCAGCAATCTTAAAACATACTTTGAAAATGCAGCCACTTTCAAATAAGCAGGGTAAGAAAAATCAGCTTTCCATCATTAGCACAGATTTAAACAAAGATTTAAAATTACAGATTAGCAATTTTATGTGGACTCTCTACAGTCCACAGTTCTCTGCAGTTGCTGGTTCATGGTATTTTGTAGATCAATCCCATTTCCATTCTCATTCCTTTGTGTTGTGGGTGTGCAAATCTACTCCAGGCAATTTTGTGCCCACCTGATCACAGGATACTATCCAGCAACTTGCCACACATGGCAGTCAAAGCCAAAGGAGTTATATTGTGACACCAAAGTAAAGAAATATTTATATTGCTGAAGATTAAAAAAAAAAAAATCCAAAATGAAAAGTTGAAGCAAGGTTTACAAGTCAAGCTCTTTGTTTCCTATTAAAGTGACCATGAAACTCAACATCCAACATTCTCTGTCCATTTATAGCCAAAGATCATTAAGAAAACAAGGAAAGGCTATATAAATAATTCTGAAGAGCAGCTCAGTCACCCTTGTAACAATTCGCACAACTTCTCTGCCCTTGCATCCAACTCCTTTAGTTCTCATCAAAAATTTATCCTACCAACTCCATGCCTGCCTCCTCCTAAATAGACATATCTTTTCTTCTTCCTTCAGCCACATCACACGCACGCAGAAGATACAGATTATACTGAGAAGGAGAAATACACCAGAATACAAGGCACCTAATATATAAATGAAATTTCCAGTATGGCACAACCCAAAGTACTGTACATAAAAAGACTGCATCTACTTCGTTCTGTTTGCAATATTGATCTGTTTAACTGTTAGGTCCTAAATGATTATAGGTTTTGTTTAGCAAGTATCTTTACACTTAATTTAACTTCCTATCCAATGTTAGAAGCAACAGTTCCTAGATGTCATAATGCAGGTGAAATAAGTTTCCAAACATGGTTCTGTATTTTTGCCCTGTGTTTAATAATCACATCTGCACGCTGCAAGGCCTGTTTCCTTAGAGATGGAGGGGAGTGGGGGGTTTAATTTTGAAAATCTGGATGATGAAGTACAGATCTCTATGGTGTTTCATCAATAGGTTTTTTTAAATCTCATTAATTATTTGCAAGTTCTGAGGGTTTGTTTTGCTCCTCCCGCCCCCTTCCAATGCAGTTGAGGGCTTAAAGCAATTTAGATAGAAGTAAGGCTAGTGTAAGAAATAATTTATATTCTAACTTTGCCAATACATTACTGAAGGGGAGGGAAAAAAAGTGTATTGAAAGATTTAGATACATTAACTATTTTTCCACTTAAACCTCAATTTGTTCATTATTACCCCAAAGCACTGCCTTGGTTTCTTTGTCAATTCTAGTTAGGCATAAAAAAAAAAAAAAAAA